>JBCJKH010053907.1:0-16674 GCA_039877255.1 Loriculus beryllinus
TTCCGTAAGTATACAGTTTGTGAATTCATTCCCGAGGGCTGGCTGACTGATTCCCAGGAAGAATTTATGGGTTTCTCCGTACACAAGACATGGGACTACTACACAGGCCTTCTGCAAGATCTTTCAAGCCTTCCTCCTGTGCCTCCCTTCTTGCAGGGATGGGGAGTAACTATGGTAACTGTCTCCGGCTGCATCCCAGCTCCATGTTTGCCTCTCCTCAATACCACTTGTGTTTATCTTCGATGTTCCTTTTGCAGCTTACTCCTTCTTTCTCCCAACAGAAGGCAGAAAGAGCGGTCTTGCAACAGCTTCCAGCCTCCCCTCAGACAGTGTTAACCACAGACGAGCTGTCTCTGCAGGTACAGCATCACCTCGCACAACCTTCCCTGATCATCCCCTGAGAGCCCCCATGGGTTCACAGCAGGGCTGGTTAATCACCAAAGCACAAAAGGAGTGGCAGAGGCCACTGCTGGCAGGAGGTGCCAGCAGGCATCAGCAAGCACCACCCAAGAGGCACGCTGCGAGGAATGGTGGGGTGGCATGCTTGCAGCTAGCCTGTGGACACACACACCAGCCTGGGTTGTTTCCGGAACGATCCTTAACCCCTGCATCCTCCATCCCTCAGCGGCAGAAAAGGGTGGCTGAGTTTCCTCCTGCACCTTCAGTCACGTTCATCGGAGGCTCCGCGGCACGGCCGCTGCTGCAGCGCCTGGCACCAAAATTTATGCTCCAATCTCAGCTGTGACTGTTCAGGTAAAAACCTTCAGTGGCATCTAAATGACTCAGACGTTGAAATCGGATTTGGGAGGCACTTCTGAGAATGGATCTTGGGCTCTTGACACCTCTGAAATGTTCCCCACAATAATTGAAGAATGCCTAAACCTACCAATTAGTGCTTGATTAACAGTAGTAAATAGGAGTCCTGTGTTCTGCTATCTCTCTTGCTGTTTCAGCTATTAATGACAACTACACCACAAGCTGCCAGGGGAAACATTTAATATAGGAAGCCACGATTTTTTTCCTTTTGTGCTTTAAAAATAAGATGATGACATTTCTTGTTCCTTCTTTCTCTCACTCTCTTTTTTTCTCTTTGCTTTGTCATGCCAAGCAGCACGTCTGCCACCAGCTGAAAACATCTGGAACGGTTCTGATAGGAGCCGAGCCAGCTGCCTTTTCATATTTCTCTGGGACTGGGAGATATTTATCAGATGTGAGTGTCTCCTCTCTAATAATATGTTATCTGAATAAATAACTGGTGGTGGCTCAGACCAGGCTGAAGCATCTGCTCTCTGCCTCCTTTTGCAGGATGTGATTTACAATGTCTTCTCTTGCTACACACTGATTCTTATTTTACTCTTTTTATTCAATCATTTCTTTTCTTCTCCTTTTCCTCCCCTTCCCTCCCCTCCTTAGCATTCAATCACAGCTGGCTGCAAAGGGGGTTGCTACCCAGCTCTTCACCTGCTTGCATTGTAAGCACAGGAAACCTGGGAAGCAACAGTGGAAATATTTTCTTGCCAGTCCCAGGGCTTGTATGGGAGGCATGGCTTGGACTTGAGCTTGCCAGCATGGGGGGATGCAGGGCGAGATCTGGCCATGCCTGGGCACACAGAAGTGACAGCGAGATGCAGTGTGGCTATCCATGGGCATTAGTGGTGCCAGCACTGCAGTCCCTATGGGACTTGATTTCCTCTGCCCCTTACATCAAGGGTGCTGCTGCCCATGATAGGAACCCTCTTTGATGCCACAGGGGACACCAGACCCAGTGCCAAACCCCAAAAGAGTCACTGTCTTGCCCGCTGCAGCAGAAGTGCAGCTGCCACCCCTCCCTGTGAGCAGAGCAGAGCTATTAGCAGGAGGCTGAGCTGCACAAGTACATATCAGTCCCAAGGTGTTCCCCATGTCCCTGTGCCACCAGCACAGCTCCCTTTACTCTCCCATCAGAGCTATTCAGTCACCTCCATGTGGATGTCCCCATCAGGCTCACATCACCCTTTTGTCCCACAGTGCAAGTCAGACATCTCCAGCTGCCAGAAGCAGAGGGCTGTGATGAATCCCTCCTCTTGAAGCATCCAGGGCTTTGCTAAACTACAGAGCCCCTGACTCCAACGTGCTGTCCCTGGCTGGGTGCCGGCATGGGGAGAGCACACCTTGGGATGCCAAGGGCATTGCTGGCAGCAGGAGTGGCTTCAGGCAAAGAGGAAAGTGATCTGTGTGACAATGATGAAATGTGAAACCAGCTGCTTTTAAGGCCTTTCATCCATCACAATTGAGAGCCTGTGACAGTGACAACAAGAGGGAGGGTGGGACAAAAGGAGAACCGAGGAAGAAGCATGGCAAAGGGAGTTGGCTCTGAAGGCTTGGCATAGATTAAAAATAAACAGCTCTCCCCACTTGCCTCTGCACCTTAGCATCCATTCCTGCCTGTGCAAATAACCCACCTGAGAGTGACCCTTCCACTGTCAGGGATCTGAATGGGTTAGTTCCAGCAGGGAACTAGGTCTAACAGACTGTTCACCAGGTCACCACACAGGCTCAGATCCCCCAAAATTTCCACACAGGGTTCTCTTCCACTGCAGAGACCTCACCAGGCCTCAGCCCCACAGGGCAGACCCCCACCATGGCAAAATAAACCCCACCACAACATACACTGAGAAGCAGAGCCTTTAATAGTGTCATCTGGGAGCTCCGAGGGTCACGGCAGCTCATGTTGCTCCCCATCCCCACCAGGACTTCTGGAAGGTATGGAAAAGGAGCTTACTCCTTAGGATCAGAGCACCAAGGACATCCCAGCCACACCATGGAGAGAAAGCCACCATGGCAAGCACCATGCAGCAGGCGTGGGCACTGGGGCAGCTGGTGACGCTCATGGGCCACTGGCTGAGATCCTGTTTGGTACCACTTAAAAGGTTTTGCTGGAAAAACCGGATACTTGAGTGCGGAAGTGTTTTGCACCACCTGGGGTAGGACAGTGAAAAGCAAGGCGAAGGAGTAGCATTCTCCACCCTAAGCAAAGGGTGTAAAGCACCAGCCGAGTTGTCATGCAACAGTTTGCATTATTTTGGGCTCAGATGTTTGCAAATACAGCCTGTTCTAAATGGAGATCTCTTTTCTCCAGACAGCATGTGATAAGCGTATTAATTCTGCATTCAGCTCTGAGAGGCGAGAGGGGGCTGAGAGGAAGCACAGCTGAGAGAAGGGACTCTTCCTGCTCGCCTGGAAGCTGGCTCATCGAGCGCCTGGATCCCTGCGAGCACGGGGTTGTTCACAAGTGACTCATCACCACTTTGCCCTCCCCAGGGCTTTCCCTGCCCACACCACTGAGCTCCTCATGGCCGCTAATGAATTCAGCCCCAGGGACACGGGTGACCCTCCCTGCGCTCCACTAGCGGGAGATGGAGCCAGACACACATGGAGGAAATTGCTTTCCCGAGGACACGCGATCCATCTGCAGCAGAGCATGCAAAATCATAGAGCCATAGAATCAACCAGGCTGGAAAAGACCATTAAGATCATCAAGTCCAACCATTACCCCAGCACTGCCAAGACCACCACTAAACCATGTCACTAAGGGTGTCATCTACACAGTCTAAAGTAAATTAATTTGAGCTGGAAAAAAAAATAGGAAAGCACTAGGATAATAACTGCAACAACAGGAAAATAATGGTGGAGATCTAATTAAGTAATGGTGGAGATCTAATTAGGCTTGTATGGCCTTTTATTAGCCATGACTATTTCCATGATGTACATGAAGAATACCGGAGGAACCGAAAATGTCACTGCTCTGGCTCATCTCCCTCTGCCTGTTGAGCAGGGCCCATCTTCACTGTGCCAGGGGCTTGAGCTAGCTGTGTCCATGCCACCTGCATGCAGGCTCCTCAGGACTCACAGTGAAGGTATCCAGGGAGTTTGAGTTGACATTCAGAGTTAAGCCCTGAGCTACCGTGACAGCACAGACATACCAAATGCTTTCACCTGCACCTGAAATGTGCCGCTCTTGAGTGACCCTCCAAATTCATAGCATCCCAAAGCTCCATATTGCCACAGCCACCTAGCACTTCAAGATTAGAAACAAATGCTCAGCATCCATGCTGTCCTCTCTCAAGGCAGCCGAGCCCTACTACGTGGAGGTATCCTGTGGGTCTCCATGAACACCACGGGATGTTAGGACCTCCAGCCAGATGAGGCACGAGCCATAACCCCTCCTAAACAACATACATTTCCACAGGGCTCTTACAACCCTTGCTGCTCTTGCTTTTTGCAGTGCCACTTCCCATGCCAGGCAGCAAGGGCCATGGCAAGCACTGTCGCCTAGAAACTTCAGAAGCAAAATAAGAATGACTCTTGACGAGGACAAGGCTGGAATGAGGCAGACACCTTGTTTCGTCTCAGAAGACCTTCACCAGGGAAGCAGGGTCTCAGGGGTGTTCTGGGGAGCTGATTAGTGGCAAGGACACAGTGCTGCTGCAGCTATTGAAACTCAGCATGGCAGGAGCTGTAGAACATTTCAAGGGAGGTCCTTGAGCAGGAGAAGGAGCCAATTTTCAGGGTCACTGTTTCTCACTGAAAGATCTATTTTTGAGTTAACCAAGCCGAGTCATGGATCACTGCAAAAATCAGCAAATTATTGCAGCTGAGGGGAATGAAACCGAGAAGTTCAAAGGCTTTGTTTCAGCATTTGCTGAATTAGCTGCTGCAGGTTTTCTTGTTGAAATAACCATTTATTTGTACACATTTCTAATAGCCCATTAGACCTATTTTATTAGATCCCTAAGCAGAATGTTTGCTTTCAAACTGAGCCATTTACTCAACACAAGATAATTTTTCTGGTTTTCATTTCAGCGGGAAGCTGAAAAATAATGCATTTCACAATGACCCCCAGTTGTGGATTTGTTGTGGTTTGGGGTTGGTGGGGTTTTAATGCTGTTGCTCCTGTAGCGAACCAGAGCAGTGCTTATTTGCACAGCTATAGTCAAATGTCACTTTCCTCATAAATCTCTGCTGACCAGGTAAGAGCAAGGAAGTGCACAGCTGCCTGGGAAGGCAAAGTGGCATGCTCTCCTAAGAAACATAGAAACTCAGGCTACTCCTTGTCTAGCTAATTGAGAGAATATGGTCAGTAGGTCCTTTGCTAGCTGTTTTGCAATGGGGTGAGTTTTACAGTGAGGAAGATGCTATTCCCTGCATAAGTACCTCCCTATGAGTTCTCACAGAATCCCAGGGTCCTGTCCCTCGGCAGCCACGGCAGAGCAGGGAAGGCATATACAAAACTTGCTCTTAATCCCTTTCCTCGCCACTTGTTTTCAACACAGAGATTTCCTGCAACAGAGGCAGTTTCTTCATGCTTAGCAACTACCCATGGGTTTTTCTCTTTTGGACTTAATGGAAAGTTTAGCATAACATTCTGCAGCAAAGAGTAAGGCTGAATAATTACATCTTTTGGGAAGAGATGCCTTTTTTTGCTTCTTTAAAGCCCAGCTCCTACTAGCTTTATTTGATGCTGCTCACTCTTGAATTGGAGGGCAGAGAGAACAAGCTAAAGTCTAGTGGCAGAGTCATTCTTCCAGAGATTTGAGGAACTCTGCAACCAATCAGACCAAGCCCCTTCTGAGACACCTGGCTGGGGTGAGGGAGGTCTTACCTGCAAGGGAGCAAAGTGGAGCCTGCATCTGGGAGACCGAAATCTAGGCAGGGGAAGTCTGGGTCACTGTGAAGGAAGAAACATCCTCCTTGGCAGTTTGTGTTTTGTGTAAGGATGGCAGGAGGCAAAAGGTGCAGCTTGAAGAGCAAGCTCTGTCTGGAGATCAAGAGGGGGACTCTTACAAGAATAGCTGTCTATTAAATGTTGCCTCCAATAAGCAGCAATAAGACAGCTATAAGAATTCAGGGAAGTCACTGAGTCCAGCCTCCCATGAATAACTCCATGATGGAGCCCCCCACAGACTCTCCAGGAACCTGTTACAGCGCTTGACCTCTCTCATGGGGGTGACCTTTTTTCCTTTACGTGTCATCAGAATTTCCCTTGCAGCAATTTAAGCCCCTTGTCCTTTGCTGTGCATCTCTGAGAACAATTTGGCTCCATCTTATTTGCAGTGGCTCTTTTGTTTGCTGGAGGCAGCAAAGAGCTCCCTGCTTCTCTAGACAATTCTCACAATGCCAGGTGCTCCAGCCACCAACCACCTCATTCCAATTGGCTCATTCCAGTTTGTTGGTATCTGCTCCCAGGGATTCCCAAACTGGATCCAGTATTCCAGATGTAATCTCGCAGGTGGCAAACAAAGGGGACCGCTGACTGAAGGTAGCCTATTTCCCTGGGTGTACAAACCTTACCTATGCTCTTACATGAGCTTTTTACCATGATAATTGCAGGTATCAATGCAGACTCTGCCTGCCAGCTTTGCCTGCCCATCTTCTGAGCCTGGCATCAGGCGGCATTGATGCCGCAGCCATGCAGCCAGGTTATCAAGGTGTGACACTGAAATTCCTAAACCTTGCTGAAGAGACTGGGGCAGGGCAGCTGCAGCTCAATGCCCTGCAAGCAGGGGTTAACACTAGTGGAGAGCTGGCTTACCTGTAAACAAGAGGGCAGAACTGAAAGTCTATGCTCACATCCATCGAAAGGCTTTCACAGATGCCTCTGCCCTCTGGATGTGCCTTGGGATAAAGATTTTATCCTGCCTTACATGGGATCTCTCACCCACACAGTGCTGGAGATCAGAACACAATGCAAGAGTGGAGTTTCTGACAGAGAAAGTGGGTGTTTTAATGAATCACTTGAGATGCAGAGCCATGAATGTCCAGACATTCTTGGAGATGTTTTAATAAATAACAATGAAGATAACAATTTAAACATTGTGAGCAGGAAATGCATTATTGAACATGCATAACACAGTACAAACTTGGAGCCCTTTCAAAGCTTTCAAAGAAGAGCCAGGAAAAATTCAAATGAATGAAAGCAGACAGACACATTTGTGCTTTAAAGGCTGTCTGTGGCTTCAAGAAAAGGAGCACGGTAACGTTGACCTGCATCAGCTTTATGTATTGGTGCACCTACCTGCTCCCTCTACTCCTCTGCAGGAATGTACTTGGACCTCAGGCGGCAGAGAAGCAGGAGATGGGTACACACATTGGTTTTGTGTGCCTGCAGGCTGTGCATCAGCTCAGCCCACTCCTTAGCTAGAAAGACTGGTGTCAAGGCTAAGGAGAAGCACAAATGCTCATTGGGAGCTGCCTCTGGGTCCAGTCTCTTTATGGACCCATATAAACTCTGGCAGCTTAATATCTCCTGGCAAGGAATTCCTCAGCTTCAAAGTCCCACAGATATTCGCTGCATTGGGTCCACTCAGAGAAAAGCAGATACTTTCACATTCCTTCTGAATCTGTAGGATCTCTGGGCCTCTGCTGGATGATAAAGCCCACAGGGGGATCATTCCTGAGGCATTTTCAAAGGGAAGGAAGGGTTGATACCAAAAATTCAGGTGGATAAGAAGGTTACTAATTACATGCACACATCTGCAGGGCATGCTGACTTTGAAGAATGTCACTTTGATTGCAGGGACTCCTAGGATGTGCAGGTATCCAGTGGATGGTGTTCAAAACAGCCACAGCCAGAGAGTTCTGCTGCCCCTACAGCCAGTGCAGGATTAGAAGGAGAATTCAAGGTTTGCAAAAAGTGCCGAGGGGGCTGTATTACTATGCACCAGTAATGCTAAATCAGAGCATAATCCTTAGCTTAAGATCTCAGTTTTAATGTCCTAAGATCAGTGCAAAGTGCAGAGTGAGGTACTTAGAATATTGCACGTAACACAAAGGAGGGGAATTCCTAAAAATGGCCAACGCCTCTCACTTTTCTTTTGTTTTAATGCCTATAAAACATCACCTCAGATCAACACCAGCCCAAAGCTAAAACCCCAATGAAACTGAGCCAGGCACATGATCTCTGTAGGTTTTCTTGTCAGTACCTGCTACTCATAGTAGTCACCTTCTATTTTAATCACATCATGCAGCTCCCTCTCTAGAGCAAGAGAGAGAGGAGCGACTGTGTTGCCTACAAGGAGGAGCAATGGATGTTGAAGTGTGGAGGTAAGGTACAAGCTAAGTGAGCTCAAGCATTGCCTGTTAGCAGGGCCAGGGGAAGGAGGTGAGGTGGGAAGCCTGTACACTGCTGGGCAGGACCACAGCAACGGTGTTAGTCCAGGAATCAGCATTTATCTTGATGGATAAACACCTCTAATGCTACAGCTTTGTATCAGCACAGATCTGGTCTGACTTACGTCTCCTAGTGGTGGATCTCTGAGAGTGGGTTTAAGATTTTAGATGGGCAAGATTGTAGGATTAGTTTCTAAAAGGTCACTGTCCTATTTAATAATGGCAGGGGTGCTGGGGGTGGTAACCCAAGGCAGCAGGTGAGCATTAGGCTTCTCCAGAAAAGGCACAGCATGGACAAGGTATAGTAGCCAGTAGTGGCTGAAACTACATGGGCTTCCAATCACTTCTTTTCCCAGCGGGCAATAAAGCCAGACTTCCGAAAGACAGAGGCACAAGGTGAAATACTGGGAATATCTCATTCCACTGAGCTGGGTTTCTAGCACGTAACAGCTGAGAGGCCCCCACACTGACTTTAATCCAAACAAACTTTTCCCAGACCCCTGGACCCTAACTACCAGGGTCTCACAGCTAAACACACTGCTGTGGACTCATCAGGCAGGAAACAACTCAACCCCTTGCAGATTTCAGGTGCTGAAACGCCACAAGAAGCTGTTTCAAAGCAACGTGTTTGATTCACTCATGATACTGGTTCTTTTGAAGTAATTTCTCCTTTGCTGGAAGGTTCAGAGCTGTCTGTTTTCAAATGCCATTGTGTACTCAAACCAGCCTCAGAATCCTCCAGTTACTCATCAGAGCTGCTTGGTCACATCGAGCCCTCCCCTGAGAGGTCAGCAGATTCCCACGGAGGCTGCCCTGGGTATTTGAAGCCCGGCCCTGCCATAGCCTTGCTTTCCACTGAATAGCTGAGGAAGATTTTATTTGAACGTGGTTTCTATTGCTGACGGCCCTGCTGTCTGGGTTGACAGAGAATATTCCTCAAGTACCTACTGAAGCAGCAGTCTCTGACATGCTCCCAAGACCTTATCTTTGCCAATTCTTTTTAGACGGGGCTTGATTTTCCTCTCGCTTACACCTGCTCCACAGCAGGGTAACTCCACTAAAAAGACTCCTCATTTACACCTGCAGTAGGAAGAGAAGAATCGAGGCCATCCCCTGCAGGAAGAACACACATAAAATAAGGGCTGCACAATACGCTATAAAAAACCGACAATCCCCTGACTGCTTCCACTATCGCAGCACAGAAACTCCTCTCTCCAATGTTGTTTTTAATAAAAACCTTACGGGAAGGAAACTGCCTTCCTGAGCCATCCTGCACAGACTCAGGAGAACCGTTGGGTTGGATCGTGGCAGTATAAACTGGTTTATTGCCAGAACAAGCAACAGATGCCAACAGTGTGACACGGAGCGAGGATTTGGCAGTTTGTTCAAACACTCTTGACAGCAGAAGGCATTTTAGACTCTGACAGATAAGAAATTGGCCAGCAAAATGCATTGATGGAGTATGTGGGCTGTGGAGTCTGCCCTGCCACCTCCTGAAATAATGCAGGACTCAGTCCAGTGGGAACATGCAGCTTTTGCAGGGTAGCGAGACTACTGGATCCCATACAGCAAATAACTTAGTTTCTGTAAGAAGCCATTGTTTAGAGAGATGGCATCTGCTCTGTTTGTCTAGAGGTTTTCAAAGCTAGAAAATGGTTCGTCGCCATATTTCACAGGTATAGAGCACTTTCTGAGCCTTTTCTTGTGTAGGCAGGTGATGCCTTGATACTGTGATGATTGCCCCTACAGAAACATTATTCAGAGAGGGAGATGCTGCCATCAAACAGCATAACAGGGCATTTCTCTGTTAGAGAAAGATGGATGGATTAGTGTAACTGTAGAAGATGGGAGGTTAGAGTGAAAAACAAGTAGGTAAGTAGGTAGGCAGATAGATAGATAGATAGATAGATAGATAGATAGACAGACAGACAGATAGATAGAATTTCAATATCTATCTTCCTCTTATTTATCATACTGGCTCGCAAGCTTCCCCTTGGCAGAATCTGTCCTCTACTCAGGGCCAGAAGATGAAGTGCAACTGGTTCATTGGGTCTTTCTGGCTTGAACCCATGAACCTTGTGGGTTCATAGTTCAGACTTGAGATTCTCCTTGAGAAACTGAGTCCTTTCTGCTTGGTTCGGCCTGTATCTCCTGCAATGAGATGAGTTGAGCCTCCATAGGTTACAGGATCTCATAGGAGGTACAAGGGTTGGGGTACAGGTGGATCACTAGAGGACGGGTGGCATAGCCTGACACAACAGCAATGACAGCCAATTACCAGCTTAAAAACTGCCTCAGGTGAGTGGGCTGCCCAGCTCCTGTCAGAGTGATCTCAGGTTAGGCTGGGAATTGTCAGCTGGCTGACAGAGCCCACAGCTCATCTCCGCAGCCTGGGAAGGATGTGCCAGCGCTCGCCACGCTGCGCTCCGCTCCATGATTATTCCCATGCCCCGTGTTTGGGAGGAGGTTTTGGAGGAGATCAGAGGGGAAATGCATGATGCTGAGCCAGCTGTGCTGGAGATAGCAATTGGGGAGGGAGAGAAACATCCCCTCTACCTGCAGCCAGGGTCAGACAGTGCTGGGAGAGTGTTGAGAGCCCGGAAGCAGAAGAGCCAAGGGCCAGCAAGAGGGAAATGCAGCTGGAAAGTGGTACGGGCAGAAACGGTACAGCATGACGTAGCCATGGGCAAGCAGAGGGAAAGGATGGAGAGCAGCAGGGGCAAGACTGTGGCAGCCATATAGCCAGAGCCCCCCAGCAGCCAGACCCAAGGAGCAGAGGACAGGGATGCACTGGCACAAAGCCCAGCACAAGCACTAAAATGCAGGTGGTAGAAGTGCCATTGAACACTGCACGAAACAGAGCACGAGAAGTGCTTCACCAGCACAGGAAACCACAGACATGGGCAGATGACCCTTGTGGGGCAGGGTTTGGGTCACCAAAGAAATTTGGGATGGAGATGCCGGGGAGTAGAGC
Source organism: Loriculus beryllinus (assembly GCA_039877255.1). Classification (NCBI taxonomy): domain Eukaryota; kingdom Metazoa; phylum Chordata; class Aves; order Psittaciformes; family Psittacidae; genus Loriculus; species Loriculus beryllinus. Next base: position 11,123 of record JBCJKH010053907.1, read on the forward strand.
CATGAGCTGTTAATCCTGGTAATCCTCTGGTTTTAGAGCGCAGCAGCAGCCATGGAGGGAGCCTGTGCATGGACAGGGCAGCCCTGCCAGTGTCACCCACCTCTGCTCGGTGTCAGCATGCCCTTCACCTGCGTGTCCCCTGCCCCAGCAGCAGCCACATGTCACATTTGCTGTGCAGGGGTTTCCATTTCAGACACTGCGATTCAACTTTTCCCTCCAGATAAAGTTATTAAGGCAAATTTGATCAAAATGACACATGGATTACAGTGTGTGTTTCAGACTTTAATTCTGTTTACTGTTCTGGGGGAATGGGCAATTATTACAAAAGCTGGGACAGAGTGTTTTTAATAACATTTCTTGTTAAGATTTAATTACAGGAAATTGTGTTTTCTTAATCACTGAAAACTCCACTGCCTGGGAATTTTTTTGGATATAATTTCGTTTGCAGTTTATTAAATCCTTAGGTTATTCCTTTTCTGAGGCTTTGTTTTAGTCAATTGCTAAGTGCTTCTTAACATGTGTAGGAGCAGATTGCTCCGAAGCACAAAGAAACTGAAAGGAGCAGACTCTGGGAGGCAGGGCCGGCCTCTGACAAAGCAGATTTCTGAGCAGGATTTTGAAGTGCTAAAGTATTCTTTAAAAATAAACAAACAAATAAATAAAAATCTATCACTTTTCCCCCAAAACCTGCCTATATTCTGCAGCCTGACTGATGCTGGTACCTGGCAGGTACCCGTGCTGCTTCCCACCTCCTTCACTCCCCAGTGTACCCATCTTATACAAGGGTGATCTAAGGGGCTACCCAAAATAAGGGCCAACTTCTTCAACCCAGTCCTGCTTCAAGCTCTGCCGGCAGAGCAGTGACCTCCTAAGCAGCTTGTGCCTTGACTCTGGCCTTGCATTTCGTGAGAAGAGATGTATCTACTAAGATCTCCCTCTGTTTGCTGTAGGGTGGCATCCAAGTCCACATAACTTGTAAATCCTAAAAGCGATGGGCAATCCACAGCCTTCAAGCTGAATGTAGCCTAAGCCTGCCCTTAGACTTTCCAGGATCTAGCCTGGACTGTGCAGATTTCAGTGCATTTGCCAAAGGCAAAGATATCTGCTGTCTCTTCTGATAACTGAACTAGCTGGGGGAGCATCAAATGATTGTAGGAAGTAGCTGGTCCAAAACAATCAAGAAATGGTGGTTCTTCATGCAATGCTTTGTTAAGCTGTGGGACTTCTTACCGCAGGGTTTTGGGATGATAAACATCAATATGGATTCAAAAGGTGGTGGACCAAAGTCAAGGAAGACAAACCTATTGACAGCTTAACCAAGCAGCTCTTGGGTAAACCTCTGGTCAGAGGGTCCCTGAGCTGCTGGGAGCTGGAAGAGTATTTCAGAGAAGCTGCACTGCACACTTGTCCTTTTCTCGCACTCTTCCCAAGCATGCACCATCAGCCACTGAGATGCTGAGTTGGATGTGCATTCAGCTGGATCCCATACACCTGCACGGGATGTGAGCCTGTATGCCCGCAGGACATGAATGCCCTGTTGTGCTTCCTCCACAACGGCTGCGTTCGAGTGCATGCCATCCACTCTGCTATGCTGAGCACCTCAGTCTCCACAGGAGCCACATGTCTCCACAAGCCTGGGGCAGGCAGGACAAACAGCAATCCCTCAGCTCTGGGATTTGAGCTGAGGCAAAAGTGTGTCCTGGTTTTGGCTGGCATAGAGTATTCTTCCTGCTAGCTAGTGTTGTGTTTTGGATTTAGGATGAGAATTGCGATAACACACTGATGTTTGAGTTGCTGCTAAGCAGCGTTTACCCTAAGTCAAGGACTTTTCAGCTTCTCACACCACGCCACCAGTGAGTAGGCTGAGGAGCACAAGAAGCTGGGAGGAGACACAACCAGGACTGCTGACCCAAACTGACCAAAGGGATATTCCATACAATTTGACAGTCGGTGGGTGGTGAGCAACTGCATTGTATATCACTTGTTTTGTATATTCTAATTAATTATTATTGTTGTTATTATTGTGATTATTACCATTGTGATTATTATTATCCCTTCCTTTTCTATCCTAATAAGCTGTCTTTATCTCAACCTACAAGTTTTACTTCTGTTTCTAGTTCTCTCGCCATGCCCCTGGGAGGGGAGTGAGAGAGGGGCTGTGTGTTTAGCTGCCTGCTGTGTTAGACCGTGACAAGTGGCATGTTTATCAAACTGCCAGGTTCTCCTCTTGGTCAGCCCAGCGTGAGAGCCCCACGATCCCTGCTGTACTCTTCAGGACATCCATGACTTATGCCACAGGCATGGAGCAGAGAACCGATATAACTGCATGGAGGAGGGCAGAGGAGTAAATTTCTTCCATGCTCTGCTTGCTGCCAGTGGCACAAAAGACTCCTCAGGCCTTGTAACTATTTGCACTCCCTTCAACATATCGATACCCCCCTTCCGGCAGTCAGGCTTGGCTGCTTTGACACATAGAGGGCTAAGCCCTCCATCCTGACCTTTGTCAGATACATCACTTGGTGCAAAGACCTTTGGCAACCATCAGTTTAGGAGAAGGACATAGTTTTATAACAGCATCTCCATTGCACCTGCCTCTGATTATTCTGAGCACCATCAGCCTCAGTTCAGGGCTCACAGCTCTGTCCCTGCTCCATGACAGTGACAATCACTGACAGCATCCTCAAAACACCACACCCTTTAAATGTGTCAAACATCTGTGCCACATCTGTCACATAGTGAAGATCAGACCCAGATCTGACCCCTACCCTTGGTCAGGTCTGACATGAATATGTCAGTCCTCTGTTCCAGCTCTGACTGTGTGGTTTTCAGACAGGGCTGGATCTTTAAACCAATCACCATCTTTCTTTGTCTGGTTTCTTAAACCAGAGTAATTTCTCCCATGATAAATTTCTCCTGTGTTTGCAGATTAAAAGCTGTGTAAATTAAACAAGGTGGACTTACTAGGGAGGGGCGTAGAGAAATGAGAAGATAGAGCCCCACCATCTCCATTACCCTGTGCAGCCTGCTGCCACACTCCCTTCTTCCTCCCCCCTGACACCTCTGTCCATCCCATGGGGCTGAGGAGCCCAGTGATACACGGCACTGAGAGCACTGATGCAAGAGTCTCTCAGTCACTCTGTTTCTGCTGGCACAGACCACATCTCAGCGTAATTGTTTCTGAAGGTTTCTTGCTTCTAAGGTCTTGCATCTGTCACAAAGGAGTATTTCCCATCTGCTGGGATTTACTCCAGGTTCCCGGGACCCAGCTGATTCCTGCTTACCAGCTCTCAATCAAGAGCAGTCACATCAATCTCTAACCTGGCTTCAGCTAATATCCCCAGGGCAGGACCTGTCGCAGGGAGTGCGTGGGCTTGCACACCATGAGTTTCAGCTGGTAACTGCAGATTACTTTGCAGAGGCCACATCAGTCAAAGGTTATAAAAGGCATCCACTATAGCCCCAGGCCTCACGCCTGGGCTCCTGAGTACACGCAACGCTGAGGAAGGCCAGGTTCAGACTTGTGTGAATGCTCTGGGACACGCTGAGGAGAACAATACCTGCAAACCTTTTGATTACCCAAGAAAGAAGGATGCCATTAGAAACAGCCATGTTTTCAGACCCAGCATCACCCACCAGTGTGGGGCCAGTGCTGAGGAACCCAGTGGCACAGACAATGCACACAAGGTTAGCAATGATTTTCAGCAAACTCTTAACTCCATCAGGTTTAGCCCATTCCAATCCATCCTAGCTAGTGGGTTCCTCAAGGCTTACTGTCAGACAGCAGAGATCAGCCTCTACACCTGTATCTTCACCTTCCGGACCCATGGGGGGGACAGAGAAGCTGTCTGAAAGTGCAACTTCCTCCAGATGCTCTGGACTTGTGGACTTCCCTCTGTGAAAAGCCTTACTGGGAGACTGCAGGCATGCAGCAACATCTACAGAAATTCAGGGTGTACTGCAGGCTCTGAAGAGAGGAGCAGAGCCAGCAACAGGGAGCCAAATCGGCTCTCTTTTAATATACATCAGCTTTCCACATCACCACCTTCCCATGGCAGCCAGAAATGTGAGAGACATATCTCAAGCACTGAGCAGTAATTAGAAAAGGCAAAACTTGGGTTTGTTTCCGTATTTTGCGTATCAAAGCTCTGAAGCGAGGGAGGCTTTGGTGCAATGAGTCTTGAAATATTCTCTACATTCTCCTGAGATTTAAAAAGCAGCAGCTCAGCCTGCTTCCACTAAAAGGAGGAACCGATGGGTTCAGCGTGACCAGTCCTTGACACTGGACTGTGCTGGATTCTTCCAAGGGAGACAGAAAGAAACCTGAAGGTATACCTATCCCTGGGGAAGTGTCTCTCACCTCTGCCAGCCTGTATGCTGCAAGAAAAGCAAGAAGAGGTTTGTGAGGGTCATGAGCCCTTAGGGCTCTGTGATCTACGTTTTTGTCCACAGCACTGGTGGTAGTTCAGGCTTAAAACATTTGCAATGTCTGTAGGAGGTACCAAGCTTGGGACACCCTTTGCTGGGGCACTGACCCAGTCTGGGCTCAGTTTATTCAGCATATAATAACAGCCTGTTACCTATGCTGGGACACTCTCCCAGCCCAGGCTGGAGTTAATAGTGAAGATAGTGGGCAAGCATGGTGTGGCTTTGGGCTAAATGAGGGCACAGACAGCTCCAGATCTTGTCCATAGAAACAGGATTCACCTCTACATGAGAAGCTCAGCCACCGATGTTGGTGTTGCTCTAACGGGCACCAGTGAGCCTCAGGGCACATGGGTTCTGGAGTTAAATTCCTTTGGGCTAAGCTAGGAGATGCAGCAGCATCCTGGGTTGATCCCATGGTCCTTCTCACCTGGAAAGCTTTTGTGCACTCCTAGGCAGACAAGGATTCAGGAAGCTTGCAGAGAAGTCCTGAGACCCTGCTGTGCACCCATCTTCTGAAGAGGCACCAGGAGCACCCTGACAGTAATACCCCAACACACACCTTCATGCTGTGTGCCATGCTGCCTTCACAGGCTTCTTGAGCCAGGGCTGTCCAGGTTACAGCCCACTGAGGAGGAATCTACAGATTACTGGATAGATCTGCTGGGTGACTCTCTACCTGTCACCGTCACTTGCTTGCATTAGGGTAGCATTTCAAACAAATCAGCCAGCAACACAGCCAGGAGTGAGCTCTGCTAATCCAAAACAGTGGGAGGAAACAAGATGGACATAAAGTATTTGTTAGTGGATTCAGTATCCCCTTTTCACTGACTGGATGACTGGCACAACAAACGTGGTTGTCAGGCCTTGTTCAAGGAGAAGTTAGCTCAGGAACATAAAGCCTCAAAAGCTCGTCCAGTCTTTATCAGAGAGCACAAACTGCCAGGCTTGTGGATCGCTCCCTCTCCACTCGTGTGGTGCACAGGGAAATTATTTTAAAGGAATTAAAAAAACAGTTAACTCTTGCTTCAGTTCAGAATACATTTTTTTTTATTATTTTAGATGAATTTTTACAGTTTTCTTCATATTTCTGATTTTTCTGGATCTATTTCACACAGCCTGCAGAAGAG
>JBCJKH010053909.1:0-19295 GCA_039877255.1 Loriculus beryllinus
AGAAATTCTTTACTGTTAGGGTGGTGAGGCACTGGAATGGGTTGCCCAAGGAAATTGTGAGCGCTCCATCTCTGGCAGTGTTCAAGGCCAGGTTGGACAAAGCCTTGGGTGACATGGTTTAGTGTGAGGTGTCCCTGTCCATGGCAGGGGGGTTGGAACTAGATGATCTTAAGGTCTTTTCCAACCCTAACTATTCTATGATTCTATGATTCTCTATAGTTTGTATACTGCCTGTGCATTTCCAGTTGCTTTTCTAAAGCTATTGCAGAGGTACGAAATAAGAATAGGGAAACAAAAAGGAGACTGAAAGCATTGGAGAAGTAAAGATAAAAACCGAGGGATAAGGATAGATACCTGAAGGGGTGTTACACAGTTGCTTTTGTTTCCATTCTCTTGTATTACCTCATCAAGAAATAATTCAGGTTACCAGATGCATATTAACACAGACTGAAGGAAATGACTGTCTTTTGGTTTATTATATTAATCATTGAATAAGAACCTTACAGGATATTGTCCTGGATTCTGGTTTATTATATTAATAATTGAATAAGAACCTCATGGGATATTGTCCTGGAGGGAGAGAAGGAAGCTTTTATCTGAATCATTAGAACCAGTTGCACTGTATTCAAATTTTTCTTAAGATGATGAAGTTTTTACTTTTCAGGACTAATCTTTCAGTCAGCTTAGGTTAAGAAGATGGTTTTATTTTACACCACAAAGGTACCTTTTACAGAAGTGTCTGTGAATTACTTGAATCTGGCTGCCAGCTGAGGAAGATCTACTGATCCCATCTTCAGCTGCTGTTCATATATCAGAAGTAATAATGTCCATAAGGATTCTTACACCTCACCTCACCAACAATTAGTTTCAAGACTCTTCTTGAAAGTGCTCTTTAGAAAAGGACAATTTAAAATAATTTCTTTTACCAAAAGCAAAACAAAAGAGGAAAAGCTGTTGAAATTTATATTAATGTCTCAGATGTAACGTAAATTAATTGTAGTTTAAAATATGAAGCAGTTACACTGAAAACAGTTTAGCATTGTCATTCTTACTCTGGTCTGTTTTGTTCATGAATGTTTTTGACACTGTCAGTCATCACATGTATGAAATCAGGAGTTATGTTTCATATTGCCAGTTCTTTAAACGACAAAAAAATATTTTGGTGTCTCCTTCCAAAAGCATGCATTTGAGAGGCAGGTTAGCTGCAATCCAGTAAAAAGATGGGAGACAGAATTTACTCTGATGTAAAATTTAATTGCCTGATTTTTCCCTACATGCATATCAACCATAGAGATGAAGAACCCCTGAATAGGTTTTCTCAGGTATGTAACTCTATTAAGACTATTGTTCTTATACAGATTAATCTGGACCTGGGTTTTAAAGCCAGAAATTTGACAAAACATGAAAGATTGTTGAAATAAATGTGCAATTAATTTAGCTTGTATTTGCAACACACAGAATACCAGGCATAATTTTTTTAACCTCCCCTGCTTTTCTTCTCTCTTTATTGCATATTTAAATTCACTATGGAAAAAAATTAGAAAAAAAAAATTCCTGATAGTTATTTTTATGATCAAATACCTTTTCCAATTAGTGTTGGCACCTCACTATAATCACGATGAGTGTTATTAATTCAGTAGTCTACGTTCTATTAAGGGTTTCATCATAGCAGTGTGTTCAGGAGCTGAATGGCTTTTGCATATTAATGCTGCAGCCTGTGGTCTTGTGTCCATTAGTACTGTGTGATATCTTGGGTTTGCATTCATACGTATATATACAAACATCTAAACTTACGGTTATATACCAGTTTTGATCATGTGACTGCAAGGCTATGAAACTATTCTGAATTTACTTAAGCAATTATTTTTAGTAAGATTATTGTACATTCAAAATGTTCTCCACACAGTGAAAGATCTAGTGCCATTATAAATCAGCAGTATTTCATTACAACAATGTACAAGAGAAGACAACCGCAGTGGTATTTGGTAGTCACGGTGCATAGGTGTTGCTGATGTTTGAAGTCATAGTAAAAGTACACCTTACATGTACAATATTATTGTTAGGCTATGCTAAATAAAAAAGTGATTCAAAAACATGGACAAAGTGGTTTGTGGGAAACTGAAGGCTGACAATGATTTGTGGGGGAAAAATTTTGGTAACTACTGGTTTATAAAAATCATTCTGACAGCCTTCCTCACTTTCTGTTGACAGCAAAATAATTATGAAAATATTTGAGCTCTCCAGCCTTCAGAGAAGTTCAAATTTTGGCATAAACTGTTTTCTTTTTCTTTTTTTCCCTTGTTATTATAGAAGACTTAATCTAAGATTAGTTTCTGTTCTCTGAATTTCTAAGGGTACAGGGATAAAGAAGGACCTCTTTTAATCATTCAGTGTCACCCTCACCTCTGTATATTACTGATGGTAGTCCTTATTTCTCTTTCCGCCAGGAAACATAGCTTCTCTTCAGTCTTTCTGGAAGACAATCTAGATATAGTTTTGACAATTTAAATGATGGTCAGTCAATCAGTCAATCACAATTTAAATTGTCCCATTAATAACCACTGGTATTTAAATGTTTGTATCTTAGAATTTTCTCTATTTTTCCTCCCTATTATCCTGCATTTTTTTTTTTTAATTTAGTCAAAATTCCTTCTGTCAGTGGATTTTAAATATCTGGAACATCTCATGCAAACTGTTGCTCCATTAAAGCTCTTCTTCCTAGCACTTTGGCATTTCTCAAGAACACTCCTTTTTGTGCATCTTCTAATAATCCAGCAGCACATAGCAAAATTGTGACCTGGACTTGACATTTATTCTAAATTGTTAGGCTTGTTGTGACACTGAAGCCTTCACAGAGGTAGGTCCAGTCATATCACTCCTTTTCATGATGTTTCCTAAAATAAAAAACAAAAAAATCCTTGATAATGCTACTGCTGCAAGTCACCTAGTCTTGGATAAGCCTTTGACTTGGAGGGAATGATCGCCTTGCTTCAAACCTGAGCACTTCCTCTGTCTTCCAAAACGAACATTACACTAGACCTATTTAGATATTATGCCCTCATCAGAAAGCACATTTAGAGCTGAGCAGTGAAATAGTCCTTGTATCACTAATTAAAATTCAGTGGTAAGGTTGTTTAATTACTCCCTCCACTCAAAATTCTTACTTTACTTTTCACATTTATTCTGGTAATAATGTGTTGAAGAGCTCATCAGCCTCTGAAGGAAGGCAACAATTTTTCTCATGTACATAATCATTAAACTGACAAATAGGCACAGCACTATACAGTTATCAATATTAGCACAGCAGCCCCATCACTATTAAAACTCTTTGCAGCAGAGGATTAAAGTGCATAAAGCAGGGGAAAATGATGGGAAACAACTAAGTTTGAGATCCTTCCCTTTTGCTTTCCAAATACTCCCTCAAATCAATTCATACTGAAATTCCTCCTTCCTGCACAAAAGCAAGATAATTGAGTGCATTTGATTTTGTAAAAAATTAATGGCCTTATTTGCTTGTTCTTTGTGGGTTACGTTAAAATGCATTTCTCTTTTTTTTTTTTTTCATTCATGAGTGTAAGATCTTAAAGCTGATGGATGAATATAACTGCCTGCTGCAGACTGCTTTCAAATTCAGTCACCAGTTCTGCCAGTGAAATAAGTGGGGTGAAAGGGAGGACTCCCAGATTACCTTTCTGAATCTTGACTTAGGTGAAATAACTACCTTGCAGCTACTCAGCTGTCTTTTCTGAGTTCAATGAATCAGAGTGCAGGGACCACCCAATTTCACAAGAATAGGCTTGCCAGCCACAGACTGCTTCTGTGGGCTATATAGATACACCCGTATAATCTGATGAAGTTTTCAGGAGTATCGAGCCTTGCTAAACTGGGGAGAAGCAGAACTGCAGCAACTAGAAATGAAAAACCCACAGGCAGGTCTAGAGAGCACAGGTAGGACAATACGCATTTTGAAAGCCTGGTGTAGTACTTTTGAAGCAAACAAGTGGAAGACAATAATAAGGTAAAAAATGCATTTCATAGCAAGTTTTGAATATGAAATAAAAAGGGAAAATACTCTGCTTCTTCACTAACTGAGCTGGGGATCTGAAAGGCTTGCTAAGCTGCCATTAAAAAAAAAATAGTGTATCTCGGAGTTGAAGATCAATTACACAATTAACACTGAGGGAAATACCAGTTCCGTTTCTCATTTTGTTTATGGCATATTTAGCTCCAGTTTTCAGTTTTCATTCTGAAAAACATGAATTAACACCAAGGGGATTTTTGGTGCTCTCTCTAAAAGGCAGTTAGAGTTTTAGCCCTGACTTTGTAAGTCCAGGGTAGCAATGGCACAAAACATGAAACATGACCACAACTCAGGAAAAAGTTTCTCTTATTACTAAAGAAGCAGGTTTGCTGTATTTCAGATTTAGTGATCAGCTCATACTTAGGTGCCTCAAAATGAGACGGCTGTCCCCAGCATGGATATTTTACACTAGTGTATTCAATTTTGCATATGAGATTGCAATCTGGGAAGATAATTGAGGTGCCCTTAGGTACACACACAGCTATATCCTATACCACTATTTAGTTGATGGGGGTAGTGTAGTTGGGCCCTCCTTTGGCAGAGGTCATCTCCCTGATGCATCATGCACTGTAGTGCCAGCTTACCTAAAAGAGAAACATGTCAGGAGATCTCATTATTACTGCAGTAAGTCTTTGCAGTGGCCTCAAAAAGGGACTGAAAAGAAACCATGTATAAAAATTTGTATATGAAGGATGTATCATGGGGAGAATCTCCCTGCAATTTATTCACTCTCTATTGGAGGGAGGCTGACCTAAACCTCACACAATTTATTGTTACCAGGATAACTTCCTTGGAAATGCAAGACCCAAAATATCCCGAGTCGTCCCCCAGGGCGCCAGGCAGTAATGCACCCTGTGTGGGATTGAAGGGGTGCGTGGTGTGATGCTTCCTCCAGCCCTTCCTCCCATCTGCTGCTGCAGCACTTTGGATCCAGAAATCTCTAGGCACTACAAACAGGCATGGCAGCATTGCTGAACTGGATGGTTTACTAGCACTGAATCCAGAAGGAAATGATAGCAAATTTAGCCACTCAAGAAAATAGCAACATGATAAATAATGTATGGAAATGGAATGTTTCTTTAAGAGGGAAGGAATGCTGAAGCTTTTATTGAGCAGTTAATGCCCTCTCTACTTATTATCTTTGGAGTTTTTAAACCTCTTGGCAGTCAGATATGTCCAAATGGAAGAATTTAATCTCTTCTACCCTGAATGATAGGGATCAGAAATTTGATTTGACTTGAAGTTCCAGGATGTTGGTTTCATTTTACAAAGTTTGATGTTTTCTGTTGTTTTCTCAATAACGTTTTACTATGGGTCCACAAACAGGGAGGTAAAATTCAAAACATGTACCTGGAGTGCGATGCATACCTTCCAAAGGCATTTTTGGCTTGGAAAGTCAGGTATTTCCTATGGCATGAAAATTATTCCGTTTCCAAGCTTGCCGGTGATAAACCAGGTGATGCAAAGTTCATCACTTTTAGGAATCACATCCTGGGCTTGTATTTTGAACTTGACACATTTGCTTACTGTGATGACTGTAGGCTGTTATTTATTCAACTTTATTTTCCAATCCTTTGAGGCATGTGAAAGAATGATGAAGAGATAGAAAACCCAGGAAGCTGCTATATTTTTGGCAGCATTGCCAGATCTTTCGATGCAGTCTTACAAATGAATGTTCAGCTTTTATTCAGAATCTATCCTGTATCCAAATTTCCCCATTGTATCATGAAATTGGAAGGCAAACTGTTAAAAGACTGTGCTAAACTTGTTGATTTGGATCAAACTTCTGAAAAGCTTATAGCCAATTACATGGTCATTATTTTCTTCTCATAGCTAGAAAAATACACTTGTAATGTACTTTTGGAAAATTAGATTTCAGGTAATGGAAGACATGCTTTGATTTAGTATCTCTAATTATTCTTCATTACATTAAAACCTGCCAGAATCACTACTGGATGAACCTTCTGAGAGGAGATGGTGGTAACTTCACCATTTGAATTATTTAAAATTATCTCATTATTCAAGCAGAAATAGTTGGATCTAATGAGGTAACAAAGCAACATATTATGGCTGCAGAAGACCAGACTTTGATCAATTTCATCTATCTTCTTACTACAAGCTACAAAAGCAGCATACTTGAAGGCATGACTTCTGATGAGTGTTTGGATAACTCATGCTCATGCTCAGCAGAAGGCACAATTCAGATTTATGTTTTCATCTAGGGAGATAATTTATCCTGAAATCAATATTGTGCTGGGTATGTCAAACAGCAATTATATGGTGCTTTATGTTTTCAAATCAAGAGATAACTGTTTGCTGTTCTTAACTTTTGTGAAAAATTCTTGGGGTAAATCAAGTAAAAGCTATTTTCCCCAAATTGTATGCTGGCACAGCAAGCTAAACAAGCATAGGAATCTTTCAATGAATGTCGCAGTCTAGTTGGCTATATCTGAAGTGCGTCTACTCAAAAATTATGTAGCAGCTCCCCTCCCCAAACATGGCTGGGCTTAAAAAGCTTTCAGAGGTTCCAAACTAATTTGTTGTGCTGGGTAACCAAGGATCTCAATGATTATACTCTGTGGGATTTGCTACAGTGTAATCTTCTTGCTAAAAGATATTTTCTCTTTTCATGTCTTTCTCTAAGTACTACTCAGAATGCAATAAGGTTTTTTTATTTTCTTACTAATTATCTCAATATCTCAGCACCCCACACACAGAAAAAAAGCCAGAATAACCCTGTGCTGAAAGCTAGCCTATTTACACTGACAAAGCACAGCTCATTCAGAAGGATGTGATTATCTTTCATACTTTCCATCTACAGGTGTCAATGATTGCATGCAAAGCTGCTTCTGACTGGAAATAGCCCACCCTCTGAAAGTATATTGAGATATCTGATTTGAAAATATGGTGCTGTAATCTGTTACCTCTCAAAATGAAATAAATGGAAGCAACATTGCACCTGCACTCTGATATCTGTCTAACAAAAAAAATATTTATGGCTGTATTTCCAGAATTGCACCATTCATAAAAACTCCATTTGGGAAACCACTTGTTGAAAGGGTACTAAAAATTCAAGGTGTAAAGGGACAAGAAAAATGCAGCTCATATGTGAAAAATTATGGGGCTCATTGTCTATTTTTATTTTTTGTAACAGAAGAATATAATTACCTTTTTCTGTGTCACTTTTGGACCAAGAAAATATGGGGGGGGGAGGGGAAACAAGTTATCAGCTCAGTTGGCAAAATCGTTAATGTCCTAATCAGCAGTTCCTGAAGCTGGAGATACGATGTGTCCTCTCCTATGTCAACTTCTTTCCTTCAGTATTGGATCTATCATCAGCACTCATAAACAGAAAATGAGAGATACTTCCTCAGCTTGCATCACAAGCCCAAGAAAGAAATGTAGCTCAGAGAAGTCCATGTGCTGATTAGGAATGTATTCTGCTTGATCAGTAAGGGGTTACTGAAAAATTAATACCTGTGGAAGATCTGAGGGCTTCAGTATAATAAACGGCTGTAGAAGTAATATGTAAAGACCTCTTCTAAGTTAGTTATGTGCTAAGCCTCTTAACTGTTGCAAGCAAAATCTATAGGACCTGAGCTATATACTTGCTTGCATTTTAGAGCACAGCAGAAATATTCTTAAAACCAATGATTGAAGTGTTGGGGTTTTGTCATTGGTTTTGATTTGTTTGTTGTTTTTTCTTTTTTCTTGAGAACATGTGAGACAAAACTCTGTGTGTCTATTTTTAATAGGATGTAATGAGCTTTTCAACTGATTAAATCTGAACAGTGACTTTTGTACTTCTCCAGCTGAGCTGATGACCACAAACAAGCTCTGTCTGAATGCAGATCTCAAAACTGCCAAGCATGCCAAGGCAGATTTCTGTGGGTTTTGTTATGGTGTCCAACTTCTCCAGTCCCTAATAAGCCTTGGGTTATATATTTTTCAGCACATGGACTATTTGCAACATCCCTTTTCCTCTCCCCTGTGGATTTGCTGCCATCTAATAATGCTTGAATTCATAGTGCTGTTTCCTGGGGGTGGGGTCGTTTCATTTTTTGGTTTTTGTTTGTATGTTTGTTTGTTTTTGTTAAATAATTACAGAGTTCTGTTTCCTTTAGCTGGTTACTGTTTATTTTCACATAAGAATTTAATATCATTCAGCCTAATCTCCTGCTCTCAAATATGATTGACAGTTGCCAAAGAGCTAAAAAAATTGTTACAGAGGTACAGCCACATGCTAGACAGTATTCGTAATGTCTCCTGAAGGAGACTAAGGACTAAATAACTGGTTCTGGTTCCTGGATCCCTTGAACACCAGGTGCCTGAAAGTCATTTAAGTGTTAAAGCAGTGTGTCAGAACAGAGGCTGAGGGATGGGTTGGGGTCAGATCATCAGCCTGTGAAATTAATTTTCTCCTTTTGTTTCCTTTCAAAAAGAAGAAAATAGTAGGGTTAGGATGCAGGACAGGGAAGTCCCAAACAGTTTACAATAGTACCTTTGGAGTTCAAAATGGGGAAAATGGGATGAAAAAATTATTGAAAATATTCTAATTTCTTCTCCTTCAAAATCACACTCCTATCCTGTATAAACGGAAAAAAATATCTGTACAGTATTCCTTGTTTGTGTGTGTTTTAACATGCTTTCTTTTGTGATTGTAGTTTATTGACTTATATCTTATAAAGATTCCCAGACTCCAAATGTTTTACTGGGTCACTGACTGGGTGTATAGTTTTATAAGCTGTCTTGTTGTCAGACTGTTCTCAGTAGATATAATGCTGTCAGGTGTGAGGTTATAAGGATGAAATAGAGAAAAGAAATAAATAGCAGAGGAATAAAGAAAGGGAGAAGGCATAGGGGAATGGGGCAAGAGGTTAAGTTGAAGAGAATGCTGGTCTTCACAGGGGGCATTTGTAGAATGCCCTGCACAGTGAGGTTTCCATAACCTCAACAAGATACCAGTATAGGGCTACAGGTTCAGCTGGATGGCACCGCTAATGAAATAAATTAGGTTTTTATCCTTTGCTTCTGTGTCAAAGGTATAACTGGCATTTCTTTTGTCACACTCGTGTAACACTGAAAATTCTTATTGCAGTTTGCTCCTTCTGCAGTTCGTTCCTTCCTTTGCGTACTATCAAGCTGGGACATAATTTCTTGAGCTGAATCTCTTTATATTTTTTTTTTTTTCTCTTCTTCAGAATCTTTTTAGAGTCCTTTGTTATTTCTGTCTTGAGTGGTCTTTGCAGGTTCTCCTAAATTTAAATCATCTGTGAAGTTAAATAACATAAAATTTGTTTCTTCTTCCGGAATGTTAATTATTACATTAAGCAATCCAGATAGACTGTCTCAATTTTCCACATTACATTGTGCTCAAGCACAGTAGTAATTAGTTAATGAACCCCTTAATTTTTCCATTTTTAGACCAGATCTGAAAATTAACATTAGTACAGAACACTACATGTTTTCTTGTCTCAGCCTCTGCTTAGTTAGAGGGCAAAATATAAGCACTGAAGGCCCACTGGAAGCTGATGAATCTGTGTGAAGGGATTACTTAAAGAAAATAGCTTGCTTGATACAGTTGGAGACCACAATATTTCACCACAGACAAAAGAAGTTATTACTTTATGTTTTCTTTAATGGGGATTTTAACAGGTTTAATCATAAATTAGACCCCTACAAAGCAGGGTGATTGGGAAGTCTCCATTCTATTTGTTTTGTCATTTTTCCTTTGAAATTCCTTTTGATTTCACCAGTGTAAAAAACAGGCAGCCACTTCATATTAAAGTTTTAGAATGGGAGGATCGAACAAATCTTAGGCTGCAGGAGAGAAGAGAAATTATTTGAAAAGTTAACAAGTTCATGTCATCTTCTCTCCTGTTTTTTCCCAAAACAATGCTAAAGGGTTTGTTAAAGTCACTGGAAGAAAATGGAGACCTGCTCTAGCGAAAAAGTGGGAGTTCAGATTTTTAAGAGCTTTTGCCTCACAGCAGTCTTATGCCACTGAGAAACTGAGGCACAAAGAGATGGAGTGATATGGCTATGTCTATAACAGATAGAAGACTCCCCACCACTAGTTCCCTCAATCACCTTTTTTCATGAACTAGTACCGTACAAGGTTGTGGAGGTCAAATATATCCTACTTTCTTAGAAAAGGAAATACACTGAGCTTCTTCTGAAGCAAGTAGATTTTTCATAGGCATGTGACAACTTTGTTTCTCCCAGCTTGAGCTGAGAGGAAGTCTTTTCCAAGATTTTGTATATGAATCTTGGAAAGAAAGACTAGGGTTTATACTGTTATCTCTTTAGAAAATCTTGTATTATTCATTTTTAAAGAAAAAAACTGAGGTTGCCCATCCACTTCCATCTATAAAGAGAATAAATTTGCACTCTGAGTCTTTTATGTTTATATTTTAACATAAATATTACAAAAATGTAATGTACAGACTGACAGATGCTATAGTATTTCTGTGATGTATTTTGATGATCCGTTTACAACTTCAAAGCATTCACTCACTGAATTATTTGTGAAGAAAGAAATGTATGGTAACAGCCCATAATCTGTTTATGTGGTCTGCTGTAGTGCTACACAGGATGTGTTGTGTATGAAATATTGCTTTGTCATCACTGGCAAGGAGATCTGAAATGGACTGGATCTTTCCGAAAAGGAGATTTCATTTCGTGGGCAATGCAAGAACAGTTTCCTTAGCTTTGTGCAAAATTATTTAAAAAAATCTAGGGGAATGTTGACAGCATCTTTTAAAAATGATGCTATGAATCTTGACTGTGTAGTCACATTTTCTGAAATAAAAGAGAAGAGTTTGGGAAAATTACCCAGACACATCGGTGCTTCTTTCCAGATGAAATGCAGTTTTGTTTTTATTGAAAATCTTGTGAGATCCTGCCAAATTTATTTTTAAAAATCAACAAGATACAACAAGTGACACTACTGGTCATGCAGAATGACGCTGGTGGAATGTCTCAGTTTTCTGTGTTCAATTCCTGGGCATGTCCTGTCTCTGCTTTCCAGCTTGGTGTTTTCTCCAATGGCTTCTGGTGAGCACCCAGTTGATTGCACACTGAGATTCTTATGGCAATAAGCAACCAAATATTTATGAACACAGAAGAGTTTGTTGGGTTTTTTTATTTCTCTTAGACCAGATGAGAAGATACCTTTGACAATCCAAAGCTGTATCTGTTTATTGCTCACTAGGGGATCTCAGAGTCCTAAGATACAAGGAAATTTGTTGACTGAACTTCAGAAGTGTTTCCCCTCAATATGCTTTTTCTTTTTTTTTTTTTTTGCTTGCTTAATTGCTTCATGTGTATTTCTGCTCTGTGGGAGAGTTAGAGAGTGATTCTGAAACAGGAGGATGTCATATTTATTCTGTAGGCATTAAGAGTTCTAATTACTCCCTGACGAGTCTCATTCACAAAGCATTTTATTTATGATGCTTTTACTTAAATGATTAAACATGTATTGGTAAAATATTTGCTAAATGTAAGGCCATCACATCCTTGATGCTGCTTCCCAGTAGGAAAATAAGAAAATAGTAGGTAGCTGTTACACGAAAGTCTTTCCCAATAGACAGTAGCTATTTATCAGAGAGATACAGGCTGCCCTGTTTTTTTTAAATATGTACAGTTATACAACATTTTTTAATATGTGGTTCCATCTGAACGGTTTTGGGTTTGTCTGCTCTTCATCATATAAATAAAACCTTTTGAGGTTTGACTTTGTAAAGATACATCTCAGGTAGCTTGTTAGAGTTGCTGCTTTGTTTCTAAATTGTCAACAGCATTTATTTAAGTTCTCATCTTGATCCTACTGGAGATCAAATGAAGTGTGCGCAAAGAAAACCAAAGGACACAGAGTGGAAATTAACCAGGGAAAAGCACTGAGTAGCTGTCCTGAATTGTAGGTCTCAAGCGTTACCTCTGCATTTTCAGTTTGTTTTGGGGCCCTTCCTTGCCTCCTGCTTTTAGTCCTTTCTTCTCTCATTTCATATTGACTCTTGTGACTCCCTTCTTCTAATTTTTCTTCTCTTAATTGACACTATTTCCCTTATCTCATCCCTTAGTAGTTCTGTTTTCTCACTGCTAAACCCAGGACACTCACCAACTCCACCTTCTTTTCGCACAGGCTGCATGTTGAGATGACCATTCTTGCCTTGTATCACAGCATTTTCAATTATCATAGAACCATAAAATAGTTTGAGTTGGAAGGGACCTTCAAAGATCATCTAGTCCAACCCCTCTGCAATGCGCAGGGACATCTCCAACTAGAAGAATTTGAAGTTAGTAACTTTGTGTTTGCAAACTGCTGTCAGTGGGAAGGATGAAGCTGGCATCTAATAAAATATCCATGAAAGATGGTGGCACCTGCACATGAGTTCTCATCTTCTGTTCAAAGCATGGTTGTCACAAGCTTTGAATGACACTCTGTGTGTGTGTGAGCTCACACAAGATATGCACTGGGAACAGCTGGAGGAAAATCATGCTAGAGGTTGGCACTGTTAAAGGGAACTGGGTGCTGACTAGGCAGGCAAGCCCTTATTCCAACCCTCAAGTTGTCTCCCTTCACCCTTGGCAGGTTTGTCATATTTTGAATTTTTGGTAACTTGCTCTGTGCTCTCAATGTGAAACTCATGCACATCTTAAAATTATATTACTTTTATCTTGATGGAAATCCCACTGTCATCATTATAACTTCTTTCATGAAACCAATAGCTTTTAAGAAAAATTAATACAGAGGCATCAAGGTCAATTACTCTTGGTAGCGCATAAAATATATGAGCTAAAATAACCACAATCATCATGGATGTTTTATTGGTCCAATAGGACATACCAGAATAAGAGGGATGAAATTCTCTAAGGTTTATCTAGGTAACGGAGTGAAGCATTGGGTCTCACACAAACTTAGGACTTGAGGTCATGTAGGTGCTGTATTGAGGACTAGCAAAAAATCCTTTGAAATATGTTATTCTTCCTGGCATTGTATAGACAGGCACCCAGAAGAACTACAGCAACAATGTATGTCAGGGGATGAATCAACTGAAGTACCGTGGGCAGGCAGTATGGCTTCACCATACTATTGAAGGTTGAAGGGATAACTACAGGCCTAGGGAGACAGGGGAGGTTCAGAAAGCCATGGCTGGCTGGGGAGCTAGCTTTACGCCTTACAGCAGGGACTGGGTAAACCCCTTTATTCTGAGATGTAATGCCTCAGCCTTCCACTCACTGACCAGGTCTTGTGAGCTTAACATCACCAAGAAATTAATTTTTCAGTGCTTAGTAATCACTAAATTCAGGAAGCCTTGAATGTGTAACTCTGAATGTCAGGAGCAGGCTGTGTGTGGCACTGCAGATAAAAAGACATGACAAAATGGTTTTCTTCAAAGCATTTTTATTTCCTGAGCCTACAGTACTACATAACATGTAAATTCAGAACAGCTCCACCAAATCCAGAGGTGGATGGCACTTACTCTACTGCAGGCAAGATCAAAGTGAGGCTGAAAGATGTATGCATTTTAGTGCCTGTAACATTATTTATTATGCACACAACCTGACAATTCCTGAGCTTAGTTCCTGCTGTTAAGTGTCTTCCTCACAACCTGCAAAGGCAGATTCTTTAATTAACCTTGAAATGATAATTATTTCACTGGCAGTGCACCAAGCAGAATCAAAGTAACTCAGTTTATACTGTATTAGACTTGCCTCCTGAAGATATGTTAGATTACCTGGAGTAACTTAGCAAAACTGAAGGATACTACATCTATTTGTTTGTGCTGTGTTCTACCAGATCTCTGGACAGATAGGATTGAATGCACGGGGCAGGGCAGATGACTTGGTTTTCTAAGAAGCTTGCTGAGTGGAAAAGTCGGACAATGCAGTCAGGAGTCATTTGGGTATCCACATGAAAACGTACCAGAAAGTGCAGAGGAAAACTGGTCAGCTACTCTGATTAGGAAATGACCTAAACAGACCTTACTGTGACAAGTGTTGCTGTGCCAGTAGGAAAACACTTACTATGATACCTGAGAAGTACACATCCAGATAGTATTAAATAAATTGTATCATCACTTGCTGTTATTTGTATGAGCTGAGCATGGAGGAGTTTGTATGGGGGGCTAGTTGATGCGCTTGGCTTCTTGGAGCTGCAGAGAGCAATAGGGCAAGTCCTCTCAATTCATGGGAGGTAAACTGATTTTCCAGGTATTTAACATGTTTCATTTCTAGCTCATTCTCTCACTCCTCAATGGATTTTATGCAGTGGGTTCATGTTATATCCTGGCAGTCCATCACTATTCCACAAATCGAACCCATGAAGAGGTGGTAGGTAATCAAGTAGATAAAGGTGTATTTTTGCCTCCTGCAGGCCTCTCCTAATGTTGTGTCCATAAAACCTATGCTAGAAGTGACTCCCTCAGCCTGGGATAGAGATACCAGTAAGGTGAAAGTATGTGTCTTAAACGTGTGATTATTCATGCAAATTCATCATTCTAGGAAAAGCAATGATGCCAGGGCTTGCAGCATCCCTTTTCCCCACATACTTACTTGTTTCCTCCGAGACTACAGGAAGCAACTACCATAGGATAAATGAAGGAAAATGGTTGATAAACCACCTTCCATTTTCAGGACATCTTTCAAATCTGATTGGAACTGTCCTTGAGAGTGATGGTTCTGTCTTTTGTTATTTAAGTGCAAACTGTCCTTAGAGGCAGAATGCTGCCACCTTCTCTGCCTTTTTGAATCTCTCAGCAGCATGCCTCTGTGGAGGTATGTTTTACCCTCCACTATAACCACACTGTGGTTTTGTGCACAATTCACTGGTTCCCACTTATTCCCACATGTTCATAAGCAAGTCTCTCATCTGAATGACTGCAATATATTGCTGTCTCCAGGCTAGTAAAGTCAGAATAAATGGATGAGACCACATTCCTTATCTCCAGACTGCAGAAACTTTTGTCAATCCATGAGATAGACTGGGCAGAAGCTGAATGCATAACAAAACCATTTGGGGTCATGGTACAACGATTAGATTCCTACAGCCTGTGTTACTGTAGATTAGTACTCTGGCTCCCTGGAGAAAAAACAAATTTGAAATTCTGTGCTACAGCCAGATGCCAGACAGACCATCATAAACAGTATGTGAACCTGAGAAAAACATGCATCTCTTTAAGGTACTGAGATCTCTTCCCAATAAACCCTAATTTCAGTCCTAAAAGGAAAGCTCTGTTCAGCCTGCAGTGCTGTACTACAAATGTGACATCTCTGGCTACTTGCAGGGATCACAGCTGTGGTTTCGTAAGCTTTAGGAGGTGTTGCTTTTTCTTGAAAGAAGTCAGAAATGTACAAAAGTTCTAACTCAGTGACAGAAAGTTTTCAAAAGCTTTGTGCCACGGCCCAGAGAAGACTGGCAAGGGATTGCCTTTTGTCACAGAATCAATTATGTTATTCCCAATACATCTGAGGGACCACAATGTGCTGCCTCGTAATGAATGAATTTGGGTGTAGTTTCATGGCTGCCTGATTACACAGTAAAATGTATTCAGCAGGTCAAAACTAATGTTCATTTCCAGTTTATACATTTGCTCCTGGGACAGGAGTTTGTCAATGTTCTACCACATAGCTTTTGCATCCTATTTGCTGCTTTGGATACGGCTTGGCTTATAGAGAAATCAGCCTTAATCCTGATTTACAGGCAGCCCCTTAGAGTGTTTGAGAGCAAGTGTTTTTTTCTGAAGTCTTGGCATCATGTAATGAGAGAAATTTAGATTTCTATAGACACATTGCATGCCTTCCATGGAGAAATACGGTTGTGGGAAGCTAAATTTCTAATACAAGCATCAAGCAGGGAAGTATAATTAAGCCCCATATCAGAAGAAGAACAAAATCATTCTAACAGGGCACAAACCCAAACAACTCCCTGTTCCTTTCTTTTTTATGTGGCAAAAGAAAGAGAAACATTTCATCCTGCCAAAAAACAAAAATAACAACAAATAAGGTGTTCACAAATGTGATCTTATTCCAGCAATGTCCAACCTAAGAGAACAATTTGTGCTTCTGCCAGTAGATACTGCAATTGGATACTATTTTGTAGCAGCAGAATTGTTGTAACTGCTGTGGAGGCACAGCATGCTGCTAAAAACCTGGCAACTTTTATGAAAGCCGTTTATATTACTGTAGGCTTTCTATAAACAGTGGCAATAAAAAGCTAAACTGTTTTAGGAATAAGATGCAGATATTAGAGATGGGTTTTGCTGCAACAGTAATGCCTTTTGGCAAGTGTGCTGGCATTTAAAGAAAAAAAATAAAATAAGTATCTCTTCAAGATAAAGACTTTCTCACTGCAGTCTCGACAGCGAGCAGAATCCCTTCCCCAAGAGAAAGAGCACTGGCTGCAGAAATTACACAGAATTGGTTTATTTACTAATCTTGCATGAGAATTGGGGCAGAGCACTCCTCCTAGACAGCAAAGGCATCTTTTTCATGGATGTAAATATTAAGAGGGGAAGGAACAAGTTTCTCAGCTGCCCTCTGACACATAGCTCCACTAGGTAGAAAACAACAGCTTTCCAAATATTTATGTAGAGCCATATTGAGAATTTAAGACTTGGGGGGAGGGGGGAGGGAATATTTGTTTTGGTTTTTTATTTGTTTGGTTTGGTTTTGTTGGTTTTGGTTTGCTAGTTGGTTGGTTTGTTGGTTAGTTGGTTGGTTGGTTGGTTGTTTTTTTTAGCTGTGCACACTAGAGTTTTCCTTTGGGTTTCAGTGGCTTTTCCAATGGAGACCTTGGAAACCAGACCACTGATCTATGGATCTCACTGCAACTTGCCACATCTGATGTTAAGGATATATATTTGAAATCTTTGAATTACATCAGTTTTGTTAGTATTCACTCTAGGCATAGTTTGGTTTCTAGAGTTAAGAGAGATTTTCTTTTAGAGCCAGGCTCAAAACAAACTGTCTCCAGAAAATGCCTGAGTTGAAAATGTCTGGAGTTAAGAAATGTGCTTGGTCTAGTTTTATATTCTTCACTAGGCATCTCCTTTTGGTCATCACTGGGGACCAGTTGCTAAGCTTTGAACTGTTTAAGCTGTTCCCATATTCTTGTTTTCTTGTGTAGTGGTGATACTTTCCAGCCAAAGAGTTGCTGGACAAGGAGGGGAACATAATACGAACTATCTTTCTATTTTTAAGCTTCAAAATCATTTTGAACAGCTGTATACTGGAAATCAGTTAGGTAGACTCTGCTACTCCTGGCAAGAATAATCTTTCTATCCCAGAAGTCCTTCCTTTCAAAGGAGATATGTGTAAGTCTGCTTTACGCTTTCCTGTGTGATTTAAAATACTGATACAATCCCACGCATGCCCAACAGCAGAGAAATTAGAAAATTTGAGATGTTGTAAAATTATAAGAGACTTATTTATACTTAATCATGGGCTAATGGAGAAGTGTGGGAACTGTATGTGAAGTGCATAGACACTTTCCCAATAGAAAGCTGTTGCAAATTTATTGGACACCTGCTTCCCAGCACAGCAGTCCATCCGGTGTTTGCATAAGTGTATCTAAGTGTAGATTGTAGTTCATTTCTACAGCAGTAAAGTTATGCCTATCTAAGCTGTGTTCAGTGCCTACTATTTATCCTACCTGGAGCAAGATAAGAAAAGGTTGTGATATCTGTGCCTACTCTCTTGATCTTAAGTGATTATTTCTCCCACTTTGTAGGAGGCTGTTAGTATAAATATGGTTAAATATAGTTTCCCCCCTTTTTTTTTATTGTTCTACAGAAGCTTTAATTCTATCTGCCCCATTTAGTATTAGCTATCTAGCAGAGCTGGGTACAATGCATAACAGGGTGTCCTGGGTTCAGCAGTAGCAGTCATTTTTTCTTCTTCTTAGTAGCTGGTACAAGCACTTTGTTTTTGAGTTTCGGCTTGGGAACAGAACTGATAAAGGCAATGTTTTTAGTTATTGCTGAAATGTTTATAGACTGACCAAGGACTTTGTGAGCCTCATGCTCTGCCAGGGAGGAGGGGAAGCAGGGAGGAAGCAGGGACAGGACACCTGACTCAAACTGACCAAGGAGGTATTCCATACCGCAGCATGTCATGCCCAGAATGTAACTGGGAGTTACCCGGAAGAGCGAGTTGGCTGGGGGTTGGAGGAGGTATCGGTTGGTGCTCAGTCAGCTGGGGTGTCGTGAGTTATCTGTTGGTGGGTGGTGAGGTGCTGTATTCTCTTCCTTGTTATTTTCTTTATCATTATTATTATTATTGGTGGTAGCAGTAGTGATTTGTGTTATACCTTAGTTACTAAACTGTTCTTGTCTCAACCTGTGAGAGTTGCATTCTTTTGATTCTCCTCCCCATCCCTCCAGGAGCAGGGGGAGGGCAAATAAGGGGGGTTGAGTGAGCGAACGAGCTGTGTGGCTGGGTTTAAACCACAACACAGGGTTTCTTTTCTTTTTTTTTTTTTTTGAAAATGAGACTCCCTCTCCCCCTTCTATATGTGGACTGCTGGTGAATAGATCACTGTTTTCTCTAAGTTATTCAGTATGAGAGTAATTAGAGACATTGAAGCACGACGTTTAAGGGGAAAATGGAAAAGGAAGGATGATTCTCTAGCTGTATATAGTTTCTTTAGGGGTGGTATTTATTGAGCACTGAGATTCAACATTGAAGCTGTTTGCACTGGATTCTCTGACTTCAAGGCTTTGTTCCTCCTATTTGAATGGTAAGCAATCGGGAATTGTCATAGTAGAGCTTTTGTCAAAAATAATTGCTCTCTACATTAAATCTGAAATGTTCACTTACAATTGAATTCTGGAGTAAAAGTTTAAGCCCAGATGTGAATTTGTGAGAATTCTGTGATGTGAATTCTAAAGGTATATTAATATATTGTAAGAAACAAATATAAATGTATGCTGAAAAGTATTTTTTTAGGCTTTTCCCCAGTTTATTCATTAAATAATTGTTTCTACAGTTTTCAGTTGATGAGGAAACAAATCCAAAAACTAATCAGGAGTCAGTCTGCTATTAGTAGTATCAGTAATTAGAATTGCCAAATCTATTTGAGAAGAGGCATGGAGCTGAGAGAGGCAGTCTGCTGCCTCCAAAATCCTTACCTCCTTTCCCAAGTGTTGTAAAAGCAGGGGTGCTGGGTAGGCTTTTCCTTTTCCTTCACAACCATTTGCTGCTTTGACAGGAA
>JBCJKH010053910.1:0-29458 GCA_039877255.1 Loriculus beryllinus
TCTTTGACAGATCTATTGGCAGAGGAAAAACCCTTGTGCAAAACTGTTCTGCAATGCCTGTTATCTTTCTGGAACCTGGAACCTGTGACACAAACTGTTGAGCTCCAAGACAGGAATAACACCATGGAATTCTAAAGGCTTTCTCTTATGGTGGGTGTCAGATTGAAGGCCACGAGCAACTTTGAAAGCTACTACTCCAATCTTTAAAGCTCTTCTGCAGGAGCTAGAGCCTTTCCTGACATAACTAATTTAGTATATATATGTGTTCCTCTGTAATGTTTCATTACCCATTTCAGGTCAAATCTCCTGGATTACAGGTTTTGATCCAGCTACAGAAATTCTTAGGTTTTCTTACAGAGAATTTATTTCTTATAGAAGAGAATATAATCTTTCCATCAGCATGACTGGAGATGCCAGCATGGAAGTAGAATTTTGCAGCACTTCAGGTTGGATAGATGTTGATTTGCCCAGAACTGAAGCAATGAAGTGCATCAGCATAACCAGGTGTCCCATCTGAAGAGGTGTGTAGTACAATATAAAATATTGTCCTGGTTGTGTTATACAGCACCTTTAAAAATCACTTTTAAAGTGAACATAAATTCTAACAGGCATGTGGAAAAGGTGATTAAAGGTTATCTCATTTATTTAGTTTCCATCACAGGGCAAAATATAGATATACCTGAATGTGACTGTATCTCTGCTGTGATGCTTCCTGTAAAAATAGTCATGGATCAACTTGATCTCTTGTATAATCACATGGTATTAAGCTCTGTCCAATACTCTCAGCACACACACACACACAAAAGGACAGAAGGTCATTTACGGTATCCAAGCTTTATAAAATGCCATCCCATGCAAGGGATGTTGTTTCATTAAAGTGAGAGTTGTCACTTCAGTGGCTCTGTTGTTTTCTAGACTTTTGGTTGAAGCATCTGAAGCAATTCCTTGCTGGGCTCAGTGCTGTTTATTGACTGGGGGATTGAGTGAACATGCTGTTGCTGGGAAACTGGGAGTGAGAGGCAGAAGTAAAGCATGGCAGGTGGAAGCAGCTTGTGGAAATGGTGGTGTTCCCTTCCTCTTTAACACATCTCCCTGGTTTTTAATTCCTATCTACCTGTTGCAGCAGTCTGTCAATAGAGGAAGGAGGTGCTTGGCTGTCATTGGGAAGTCAGAGTGCGGTCAAAGCACAATGAAGTGAGATTTTAAATAGAATATTATGTTATTACCAAACTATTAGTGAAGAGGATGAACTAGTATGAAACATTAAGGAAGAACCCAACATGAAATGGCAAATAACATTTTTGGTTGGAGCCAGCTGAATTCTCCTCCCATGTACCCCACTGATGTAGGACCTCTACCGAGTATGCTAAACCATTTGTTGCTGCATTTGGAATAAAACCAGCAGAAAACTGTAGGAAGGATAAACTTTAATTTTAGGTATCCGTTCCAAAGATAGAAAACTTTACTATCTTTCAAGGGACAAACTGACCTAGGATGTTACAGAAACTTTCCTCCTGACTTTTTTTTAGTACTTACATAGTAGTGAATGAAAAGTTCCTTTTTCAGTGGTGGAGATTACAGTAAAAGAGCTGAGAACTCAAACAGGGGAAGGAATATGTTAGAGCAATTTAAATGTACCATGACTTACTTCATGTGCTGTCAAAGAGGGAGGCTGTTGTTTTTTGTCTTGTGGGAATGAGGTAGTATGGGGTAAGCTGGCTGCTGCAGCTCATTGCTATGGTTAGATGATCTGAGATGGTATTTATGCCAACATGTAAAATATAGTAGTATGTAAGAAGTATACATTGAACTGTATAATTAATACTGGAAATCAAGGATGTGACAGTGACACCCAAATTAATATGTGCAGCAGATGATAAAGATGGGTACCCTTCTAGATATGATATTAAGCCATATTGGAGGTACAAGTGAATCTGCAATAGGGAAATCACTTAAGCAAGGATCATAGCAGCAACAGATTTGGGATTAAAACCAAAATGGAAGTGAGGAATGGCTGCCAAAAAGTTGAACTTGGAAAAGAAGAAATGTGTCCTAGAAACATGCTGGGGTTTATACTGCAGAGCTTTATTAGAAGGAAATATTTTATTAATGAAGTCTAGGGCAGAAAAATGGTGAAATATGCCAAAGATGAATATAGCAGGCAATAATACCCAGAGAATAAGGGCAAAACCCTGCCTCATGGAAGCCAATGAACTTTTGCTATTGATTGAGTGGGATCAACATCTTCCAACAGGAGTCAGTGGGAAATAACAAGGAAAAATGCCCAGATTGGGTGCACTGGGGAGATTTTCATTTGATCTGGGAGGAGGCACATCCTCCTTTAAAAAAAAATTGTTGTCAAACACGACCCAGTGAATATAAATTAAGAAAGGAATTGCTGTCCATCAGCAGTTGCTAAGTCCCCATTCTGCCAACATTACTCTAAACTAAATCAATAGGACTATTCAAAGGGCAAAGTACTGCTCACCACAATGCAGTAGCTTGCTAAAATACATTAGAAACTGTTCTTGGAGGCCTGTTCAACTTGTGCAAGAGCTGGTGATGAATAGCTTAGTGAATAAAATGTCATTTTACATACATTTCCTGGAAGTCATTCTGGGTTTCAAGCTTCATTTGTGTAGTTTCTATGATCCCTTTGACATATTGCAAATATAACTACAGTTTAGTGTAGGTACTCTTATTCAAACCTTCCATTTCTGTACACTAAGAATAACTGCAGAACAAGTTAATATCCAAATTTCGTGAAACCTTATGAGGTCATATATATTTGAAGTGATGCCCAGCATGTGTATTTCAAGATTTCAGTATATTGGAAGTGCTAATACATGTAAAATATATTCCATCGGATTCAGCCAAGACATGCCTATGAGCACAGAATGATGCAAAAAGAAGTATGTGCCAATTGAAGCTAGTAGCAAGTTACTTCAGTATAGGCAGCATGCTGCTTTCTTTCAGGTGAAAACCCAGCTGAATGGCATATCCACAAGTCATCTGCTCATCAGAAAGGATGGCAAGAGGAAATCTGGCTTGTGTTGTGATGCACTGGCAAAACGTCTGCAGAAAGTGAATCAAAGTAGCATAGGCAAACATCAATGGAAAACTGAGTTTCCTTTGCTTTGGCTTCCGAAACAGTGCGGCCTTGAGCCGTGTCGGGGGTGCATATCAGAAATGTCATTGTATGTGATGTGGGAGTGGACATAACGCAGTGCCACAACCTGTCAGTGTCACCTAGCAAGACCATTTGAAGAAGTTGTTCCAGCAGAAGCTCAGTGCCAGGTTCAGTGCTGTGTCCCCTTTCATATCCTGTGACCGTGGACACAGACGTGCCTGGCAGATAAAGGATACATGGGGTCAGAGAGTGAGAGAGAGGCTGCCCTACCATCAGTTGGAGCTGCCCTCACTTGGTGCAACTCAAGTAGCTGACAGATCTTGGAAATGCAATTTTAAATTTAAATGGGCAGATATCTGAATTGCAAATATTTGCCTTCTATTTTGGGAATTGAAACAATAATATGTACCTTTACCTGCCTGCTTTAGTGATGGCTGTTATCCTTTTCAGATAGAGGCAGCAAATACTTGTGAAGAAACTTTAATTATTCAGCTGTAAGGAATCAAAAGAATTGTCCCTAAAACTTCCAAACAAGGGGTTATAGAATGTCATCATCTTTTTAGAGAATATTTTGAAGGTAGTGGAAGTTTTGACCATGGCATGGGGTCTCTCAGCCTTACATTATTCTTTTAACAGAGGATTACACCTAGAAGCTTTTGTTGGTAAAAGGTGAGCAGGGAAGTGCCACTGTCTGCATTTTGCAAATAGAAAACTAAAGAGTAGAGCTCAATGGCTGGATTTGCAAAGTTACGTAGTTAAAATCCCCTGGGGTCAGATGTCCAGATGCCCATAAAAATCTTGCCCTGAGTGACTTGCATAAGGTCACAGGGGAAGTCTGTGGCAGAACAGGAATTTAAATCAGGTCTCCCAACTTTCTTAAACATCATCATATTGCCTCTGAAATAAGCCATGCTTTTTCTGCTACACATTGCTGAGCATTTCTGCTTTGATGAAGACCTCAATTCTACAGTAAAATACACATCTCTGTCAGCTTCCTGTATGTCAAACCCAAGAGGTTAAGGTTAACTTACTCTTACCATCCAAATTTAGATGCCTGCAGCAGGCCCTTTGAGCCTGTATATAATCAGGAAATTATACTGTGGCGAGAGTTAAGTAGTGAAGATGCTGTGCTTTACCCTCTCCAGGCTGCACTGGGTGACCATAGTAATGAATTTGCCTGATGTGAGATAGTTGCCTAAAATGAAGGGTCATTGGAAATGTGGGAGTTGTGATCTGGGTCTCTAAAGGAGAATGAGGCAGAAAGGAAGAGAGATGGTCCTGAAGCTAAATAGGATTTTACTCAGCAAGTCTTCGAGGACCTGCCTCGTCTGCCACACTCACTATTGAAAAAGAAAATAAAATAATAAATACTTTTTAGGAACTAAAAGAATTTTTTTAAATAGCACTTTGTGAAGTCAGGATAAAAATCCATTAAAAGTAAGAGCTATGTTTATTAAGTAATTATTATTTTAGGTTAATACAGACCAGAAGAGAATTAATTTCAAGCTAAACATAATTACCTTAGTAAATTATTGAATACAAGTGATGGAGAAAAAACCCTCAGGGAAACCCATGTAATGCTAAGAAGATATTTATTCTAATATATAATATATACATTTATTACAGATGGATCATACTAGATGTTGAGCTTTATTCTCCATCTGTCTGTATAGGTACACCATAGTGTGTACTGTATTTAAATTGGGGTGGGTGATTCAGATAAGTGATCAGTAAGACAATTTGTTTATAAAAGCTGTTTTCCAAGCACAAAGCTAGTCCTTAAATATTGTATTTTTGAATGAGGATGCTGCTGTTAAGGCACTGGTAAAGTTTCCTCTTTTCTTGTCAGTAAAGGAGACATTTTACATGTAGTCCTCAGTTCTTTGATACTCTCATTCTAAGCTTGCTGTCAATGGATCAACATCTTTGACTAATTTACTCAGACCAAAACTGCAGCCAAGGTAAAGAATAAGGATGAGGCTCTGACTGGTTATTGCGGGCTGAGGAAGGGCAGAGCACAGGCTTGTCCCTCCCAGTTACATGGTTCTGAAAGAAGATCCTGACAGGCGTTACTCCCAGGAAATTCCTCATTGAAGTTTGCTTTTTATACAGTTAAGAAAGAGATGGCACCTGAAATTACCACTGATTAGAACACGGATTCAGTAACTCATATTCCTGTTTGGACTAGTAAGAGAAAAGTGGCATAAAATCCCCAACTGATCATTTGCTGAATCACATAGATGAAGGTAGATTTTTAGGAGACATTTTTCTCAAGGCAGTATCATGAATTCAGTGAAAATCCACCTCTCTTCGGAGAGAGCTAATGTGCATGTTTTAAACTCTGACTTTCCTCAAAGGCAAACAAAACCAGTGCACTGCACCAGCAGTACCCAGCTAGTCACATGTATAGGAACTCAATGCTCCCTGGAGGTAGCTCTCATTATTGTCATTTAATCACCCTGGGATCTGCCATGGGGAATAATAAGACATGGGGAGAACAGTTAATTCTATGTAAAATGTCCTGGAAAATCTGAACATTCGGCTCCAGATAAAAGTTACAAATTCACAAAATGAAAGGAATGCCTGTACTCACTCATTGTGAACAGGATGTCCCAAACTTGTAATCCCTGTGCTTCCATTTCGAAGCTGAATATCAAGGGAATTGAGAACATCAATACCAAACTTACAGGCTGTTCCTTTTTTCTTTTAAGTCTTAAGCATCCAAAAATGTTTTAACATCTGATGTGCTTGAATCGTAGCTTCAAGGGACTGCCTTGTAGCTGAGTGCTCCCTGAAGTGGAGGCAGTGGGAGGATGCAGAGGCACACCTATGTATGGCATGTTTGTCAGTGCTCCCTGGCTAATGAAGAGGCTTCAGGTCTCTCATTCCCAGGTGCAATCATACTTGGGCAACTTCAGTCAAAATGATGACAACAGACAGCCTGTATCTCTCTGAAGCAACACTGCCCTTCATCTGCATGCAGGTTACTTTAAGCACCAGCTCAGCTATACCTGTTCCCGATGCTTCCTCTCTGTCATGGGTGAAATTCCTAAAGTCAAAGCCCCAGTATTTCATGGAGTTTCCCCAGAGCACTGTGGCGTTGCCTGCACTGCTTCCTAATAGTGCAGTCATTCTCTAAGCTGACAGGTGTTGCAGTTGTAAGCAAGCAAGGAGAAATAATAAAAAGGGATCTAAAGGGCTCAGAAATCCGTGCAGGAAGCAAAATGAGATTCAAGCTGGAGAAGTGCAAGTTAATATGTCTGGAGGAAATAATAAATTCAGCTCTGACCAGCTCAATAGCAGAAATGTGAAAGGAATTTAGAGACATCCAGCAGAAATTAAGAGGCAAGACAGAGCTTCTGCAGAGAGGTGAATAGCACCAAGCAGGCAGTCCTGAAGGCCTTACTCAGCTAATGTTAGGTGATCATGGTATTCTAGAATCTATTCCTGTTCTCAGCCCAATGAAGAGTATAATTAGTGTTCAGATGAACAGGTAATGAGGATAAGCTGAAGGGAAGGGATGCTGAAAGATAGAAACTGCCCAAACTCAAGGGCAGTAAGCCACAAGGAGACACAGTATTTCCATGGAACAAGTCTGCATCAGCATTAGGACAGTCTAGACAGAAAACCAGAATAGTTTATCTCCAGTTTCTTATTCCACATGTGTTTGAGCTGCTTGTGTGTTTATTACCTACAAGTGACTTTCTTTCTAGTGGCTGGAGAAGATAAAGGATTGTAAGTAAGGTAAAAGAATGTGAGGATAGTGTGGAGTTGTGAAACAGAAGGTTGAAAGTGCACATCTGATGAGAATGGCATGCGTTTGTTTGACTGCAAGATATTGCTTGTATGTGAAATGGTCTAAAGAGGTTGCTGCGATTGCATTTGATCTCAGAGTAAAACGGACATAAATTAATTCCAATTTCTCATATTAAATGAAGACTATATTAATAAATAATATATAATGTTTAATAAAACTAAGCACAATAGGAATTTCTATAATCTTGTCTATTGAGTAATTTCCTGTATTTTAAAGTTGCGTAATGACAGTGGAGAAGTTTAGCTGCCATGGTCATTGTGTAGTCCAAGATAAAAACTTGGTGAATTGAAAGATAACAGTTTCCAGCACACCTCAGCCTTACAAGGTATTTCATTTGAAAATTCATTTGCAGCTGTTACTTTCAATGTATATTTCAGTATCAAGAGCATATATTTCAGACCTACATATATTTTCTTCACTATGATTATATACAATGCTCTTGACATCCTTTTTTCTATCCCTTGCCATTAAAACCCTCAGCAATTCAATGTACTTTTCAACAATTTATTACTAAGCACATAGATGCAAAAGTAACAGTCACCATTTGGTGTGTTGTGAGCTATTTGAATCTGTTAATGATGGCACTGTCCATACATACATAATGTTTGAAATACAGACAGCTAGATACAAATCATGCATTCCTGGAGGACGGTTTCAGGTGACTGGTAAGCTGAGCATCTGTTCTGTAGGTGAGCAGAAAGGCAGCTAATCTCATATTGTCAGAAATCAACGTGTTTATTCCCAAACTTTTTGTTTGGTGCTTGGCTGTGTCTCCGTGTGAATGATGCCAATGACATCTCCTGAGATTAAGTGCACACAAGTGTTTGAAACATGGGCATGTCTGATTTAAAGTCTTTTGCCACAAGTTGATCATGCCAGCTTTTGGGAAGTGCTCACCAGTAACCATATGTTGCAATCAAGATAAGCAATTACTGTATGTCATATGTGCTTTAAATTGGACAAGAAAAGCTTGTGTTTTTAAGGTAGAACTGAGGAAAAGTACTGTACCACTATTCAGTGTCTGCACACCAGCTACTAGAGGGCATTGTTGCTAATAAGTATTAGCAGCACCACTTTGCAGTAATATTTCTCAGTTTGTGAGAGATCACTAAGCCAATTGTAACCCTTGAGTTACAGCTCCATGTCTGTGCAGGAATAACTTACCCCAGCAAGCTCTGGATGGGGCTGCATTTGTCTTATTGTTATTTCTGCTTCACAACTGTTGTTTCAATTGTGACTGAGGCCTCAGCCATTTGTTAACAATTTGCTTTCTTGTCAGAGGTGTGGCAGTGTTCATGTGAGTTGTTTGGGAAGAAAACAGTTGGAATAAATTATGTTGATTGCTCTATAGATTAATCAAGATGCCAACAAAAACAAGAGGCCGGATTCAGGCTGTTCCTACAACAGTGGGAGGTAGGAGCAGAGTGTCTTGGTGGAATTTTTCTCCATGTTATTCTATGGAGTTCGTGAGAGCTGTGAGTCTCATGTTGTTGCTCTACCAGCTCCAGTAAGACGAAGCACAGGCTTGCTGAGCCATTGCTTCCTGATGTTTGTGAGCTTCCAGCATCCTTTACATGAATTTTATGTCCCCTCTCTTGCTTTCCTGACAGCAGTGCATTTCTGATAAATAAAATGAAATATTTTAGTGCAGAAAAAAGAAACTGTACACAAATGAAATGCAACTAAAAAGAAAATGAGTCTTGAGGGTGTGTGCACATTTTTAGCTAGTCCTCACCTGGATCTCCCTTTCTTCTAATGTAGAAATGTAAATCACATTCATGAGAATGTTCTGAAAGCCTTGAGCAGTCACTTGAGGTGAGAAAATATGAGGAAAATAGTTTTCTGCTTGCTTTTAATTAGGAACATAGAATTTGGGATTGTAATGTGGATGTTCTGTATTATAAAGGATATCTAGCAACATTCCCGGTAGCAGAATTTTACAGCAGTAGTTTCCAACAAACAATAGAGACTCTTTGAACAAATTGTTTCTGTAAATATTGCAGTATGGACAATACATAGATTTAAGAATCACTACTTGGTTGAATGCCATTGCTAACAACTGATGCTGAAAGTGGCTGTTCTTATCTTTCAAACCTGTGTATCTCCTCTGAGCTAAAGAACTTCCTGTGGTTAATACACAAAAGCAGGCACGGTGCTGAGCTGCCTCTGTCTCATGTAAGGCCATAGGCCTTTCAGAGGATCACTGCAGTACATACACACTGACTTCAAGAGCTGGCTGACCATATGAGATAGTTCCAGCTACTAAATTGCATTCAGAAGGTGTATAGGTGTTTTTATTAGTGGGTGTGTGTGTTGGAAGAGAGGTACAAAATGACCTTAAACAAAATAGTAAGTATTGATGAGACACTGTGGTCCATAAAGATGACTGTGAAACCTCATATCTTTGTATTTTTATTAATGGTGAATATTTCCTCCTGCAATAACTTTGCATCTGGTGTGCAGTAAGTTTGGGACTTGTTTAATAAGCAGCTCAGAGAGCTGATGAATTTTATATTTTGCATTCACAGCATTTCTTCTTAATTTTCAGATAATCACCTTAAATATTCAAATGGATTAGGGAGGAAACAGTGGCTTTTCAGACCATCTAATCCTTCGAATGGGTATTTTCACTGGAAGGGATTGTTTGGGGGCTGCAATCAGTCAGCAATGCCTGCATTTGTTGTATTTTGATGAAAAGGAACTGGATTGCAAAGCAGTTTGCCATTGCCTTGGAGAAGGCTGAGTATGTCAGGGTGCTGGATTCTTCAGGTAACATGGCTAGAAACGGGAGCTGAGCTACGCTGAAAACTTAGCTCACTATGTAGATGACTATGAACTGCTAGAAACCAGTGCCAAAGCAGACCCCAGAATGGGGATACATTCTAATCACAACACCCTGAACCCCAGCCATGATCAGATAAAACACTTTTGAGCTGTTACATGTGGTCTTGTGTTAATGCATCTGATTACATTTTATTCTGAGGCTTTAGATAAGCAATTGCAGAACAGTTGAGAATGAGAAACTAAAAGTACTTGTGTCAGGGATAGCTCAGAAAGCTTTTTTAGATAGTTACAGAAGACATTCCTGTCCCACCTTCCTGAAATGTGATCATTACAAAAACATATATTGCAAAAGAAAGCATCTGTATCAACACCTCCCAACATAAATGGACGGAAATAGTGACTTTGCCTATTATTATTCTAAAGGTTGTTAGTACTGCTAATAAAATGTTTCTTAAGCTCCACAGCTAAATGGGTTTCCTGTGGAATTGTCTAAAGCCTTCCAATGCTAACTGTTTGCAATATTAAGAAAAGCATTTGCAGAACTGCTGTACCAGAATAAGGCCACCTTTCCCAGGAAATACAGCTCCAGTTACAGTTGTATTGACAAAAGGCCAAAAAGGCCAGAGCAGTGCACTTACAGACACATTTCCTTGTCATACGTGGAATGCTGGCTTATTGCTGATGTGCAGCACTTGTGTTTAGAACTGAATTTGCAATGGGAAGCTTGTGGCAGCAGGACTAAAAGGCACAAATGCAAACTCCTACACACTTTTGCCACTCAGAACCTTTCTGCCCCATGTATCCAGAGCACCGTATTTGCTCTTGGGTTCTTGTCTCTTTTCCAAAGCCCACAGGCTGCCTCACCCTCCATCTTCCTGAATTCTTTACCATTTTCTGGCAGCCATCTGCTGTGTCTCAGTTGGAAATGTCTGCTCCTCTGTCTTCATTTAAAAAATCCCAACATTTTCTTCCAGTTCTCCTGGAAAGGAGTGTACATCATCAACTGGTGCTCGCAGTAAGCTGTCCCTTTGTCTCAGTAGCTGTCTCAGTGTGTGCAAGGAGAATACAGGCAGATGCAAGATCAGTAAAAAGTGGATGAGCCTCCAAACAATCTTGTATTGGAACCCAAATTGAGTGCTGAACTTTCAGCTCAATTTTAATTTCCCTTGATGCCATCTTGTGAAATAGATATGCAGGCTTTTTTTTCATTAGTATTATCCAGCCGTCTATTACTGCTGTTGCCATGATGTTCCAAGCAGCCATGCGGTGTGTATGAGAGAGGTCTCAATATCTGCAGATTGGTTACAGTAGCAATCTCTCTGCTCCCTCAGATTAAACAATTTAAAATGTCATGTTAGGAATGAAAACGTATTAATCACTGCACACCTAAACAGCTCCTAGGAAGAAGACAGAAATTGTGGATTCAGAAACCCATTGAATGAGATGGGAAAGGTGCTAAGGAGATAACCTTTGCCTTGAAATCTCATGTCGTGTTAGTGTGAGGTGAGATTCTGTGGTTTCTGGGTGCAGGTCTGCGCAGCTCAACTTCTCATTTGTTTTGAAAAGGAAACACCATGCAACATACAGGCACACTGGTATAGAAAGGGCAATATTTGGATATTTTGGGGTAACTGAAATATAAACCTAAGCAAAGTAGTTTCTTTTCATTATGACATAGGTGGCAATTTGTCCAAGAAGCATTTAATGATTATAACAGCAGGGACCGACTTTTCCTTTTTGTAATTAGCCCTATTAAAGGGAAGACATGAACATGGCTGACCTTGAAACCAGAATCAATAGTTCTGTTTACTTTTCTCAGTGTAAAAGTATTTAGCAATGTATATATTGCCCCTTTTTCATTTCTTGCATCATTTGAAAGACTGTTTGATCAACATCTAACATGAAGTAATATCCAAGAAAGAATTGAATGCAGATGTTTAATGTAAGTTGTTCTTTCACTATTCTGATGTACCAAATTACCAAACCTTGTAACAGTGAACAAATGTTTATCCAAGTGTAATGCAGATTCATTATGGTGATGTTAGATTATGTTCTGAGATAATGATTACATGGTCCATTGAGACTTGTGTTCTATTCTTGTTTTTTTCAGCTGACCTGCTGTATGGATGTGGGCATTACTCCCTGCCGGTGATTTTAGTACCATGTTTATTATGTCTTGTTTATGTAAACAGTAAGATATTAACAAAAAAGTAAGTAATTTACTGTATTTAATAGGATTTAACACAATATGATCTGGTCTTGTTTGAATCTGCTTGGCATTACAGTGATTCAAATAATTACTTATAATCACGGCTTTTACTTCACTGCAGTTGCCAATGGCACATTTTCTTTAGGGAATCTACATTAATCCTCTCTTGTCATTGTTGTAATGATATTACAGTTATAAGAGGTTGAACTGCAAAATTCAAATCTAGGTAGTTAATGGCCTCCGAAAGCTTTGAGAACTATTTGATTTAGGCTCCAGTAAAGAGCTAGCTTGGGTTGTATTCAGTCCTTCCTTTAGTGTCACGGCAGAACTTTTAAGAACTCACCAGGTATTGCCCACCCTTTGGTTTCCATCAGATTTACATGTCATTTTGAAGCCTGTTTCCCTTTTCCCTCCTGCTTGAAATGTTTAGTTAAAAACAGGAAAATATCGACTTCATGAGAAGCTTCAAGTTTGCACGTTATAGTAATGCCTTGTGCTAAAATGGCATTAAGGAATGAAGCCAGGTGGAACACCTTCAGTAAGCAAGAGAGGTGTAACACTGCAATAGGGAAATGTCTAAAAAACTTAGAAAAGAATGAAATAACTCTTTGTCTTAGTAACCCTGGGAAAGAGCATTTTAGAAATACTTAGTCTGGTCATAAGGAGCATTTGCTTTTCTCTCTTCTCCCATGGAACATGGCACCTCCCAGCTATGCTACACTGCCAGCTGGAGGAAGAAATACTGCAGGTTTCTTGAATACACTAAACTCAACTGTTTTTGCCTTGTCCCTCAAAGCCAAAATTGCTCATATTTTTGATTCATACATATCCAGTAGCAAGTAATGTTTCACTAGCAACTTCGAGTGAAGGGATGAAGGAGTCATGGAAATGGTATTTGCAGCTGTCTAGGAAGAGATTCGTTTTCCATGGATAAAAGGTCAGATTTGTGAATGGTTTGTGCTATAGCTGCATTTCCACCTTTGTTCTTGATGTGGTTCATAATCAGCATAATTTATAATCAAAGTTATTTCTTCTTGAAACAGGGGGTCAGGAACCTAGGAAGCTATTCTCAGTGACATAGTTTAGTGGTGGTCTTGGAAGTCCTGGGGTAATGGATGGACTTGATGATCTTCATGACCTTTTCCAACCTAGTTGATTCAATGATTCTATGATTCAGATACTACCTGTAGTATGGCTCTTGGGTTATGCAAATAATTGCTACTAGTGGTAATGCCTGTATGGTCTGTGAGATCCCTGAACTACAATAAAATAAGGAGAAGATTTTTGAAAGTCTATGGTTTTGATTAAAGGTTCTATTCTATTCTGTAAAATAGAACAGATGTTGGCCTTTACCATTCTGAGCAAATGGCTGTAATACTGAAAACTATAAAGATGCTACATGTATTTTAACATTCTGGATGTATATGAGAAGTCTCATAATTACCATCATATTAAATTATTAATTTACCTACTGCCAGTTGACATGATAAATGTGCCATTTCTATTCTAAGAGAGGATACAGTTCAGAGGAATATTTGGGTCTTGTTAAAACATTTAACTGGAGTCACTTATAGAACCAAAGGAGTTGATGCCTGTCCCTTAGTTGTGAATCTGTGTTTGTGCGTACACAACAGCAGCGAAGGCAGGTTTTACAGAAAGAGGGTAGGCAGATTAAAACCTGATTAGTTTTAAGAATCCTCCCCAGTATCACGCACATCAGTCCAGCATACTCTGCAGAACATGTACTTCTTGCAAAACCTGTCAGGCACAAAATGAAATCCCTCTCCTGAGGACAGCTGGAGAGTTATGCAACTTCAGGAGGATTATGCAGATGTGTATATGCTGTGAAGTTGCCTGATGGATTATGAGCCTGTGTAGGTTTGATTTAAAAAGAAAACCAGCTTAATTCTCTTCCGTAGTGAATGGAATGTTTCCAGAGAGGGCCAGGAGCCTGGAGCCTACAGAACTGATAGGGTCTGACTCATGGACAGGTCTTTCTTTGGTGTCTTCACTCTAAGCAGCGATGAGAGACTGACCATGTTCAGGCAGGAGGTGTGTTATTCTGTATTCTATTTGATGGAAGTTGTGTTCTCGGTCTCTACAGAACTTGACAGAAACTCAGTGTAGAGAGATTATTTGTAATTTAGTCCTGTTTAAATCCTTTTGTAATATGCCATCTAATGATGATGAATATTTTACGCAGTTTTATTAAACTGTGAAACATAAAGCAGACATGTTCTATCAGGAATTGCATCAGTTGTAATTAAAAGGCAGATGTCATTTTACCTACTATTTCACTGGCAGAGTTTGATAATGTTTGTACTCAGGCAGTGCCCTGGCAGAGCTGCATGCTGCAATCTTTGCTGTTTTGGTGGTGAGGCACTGGAATGGGTTGCCCAGGGAAGTTGTGAATGCTCCATCCCTGGCAGTGTTCAAGGCCAGGATGGACAGAGCCTTGGGTGACATGGTTTAGAGTGAGGTGTCCCTGCCAGCAGCAGCCAGGTTAAACTGGATCGTAAGGTCTTTTCCAACCCCAACCATTCTATGATTAAGATAATATATATGATTAAGATAAAAAATATATGATTAAGATAAGCCTGTCCTCTTTAAAGTAGGAAGGCAGCGCTGGGGGAAGAGTATATGTTATACTGGTAGCTACTTTTACAGCTATTGGTAGTTTATGTGAAGTAACAGTGGTAACACTGGCAAATACTCTGGGTGTCATTTTTCACGTCAGAGGTGCTTAGCATCTTGGCTGTACTTGCTTCAAAGTGGAGATTTTAAAAGAGGAGTTAGAGCAGAGTCTTTGATCTGCAATGCATTTGGAGTGAGTGGATTCTTCTGCATCACAACCAGAGACTGGCTGCTGCAAAAGCAGCAATGAGAAGACCTGTCTGCAAGTACTCACCAGCAGGCTCCCAGAGATGGGGAACTGGGAAGCAGTACTTTGTTTCTACATGCACCAGAAGCTTTAGTTATTGACCTGAATTTCAACTGCTTGAAACAGATTGGATGGGATCACATCACCATCCACCTCTGCTGTGAGCTGGTAGAAAGCAGGCAAGCTGGGAAGGAGAGAGACACATGATGGTGCTCCTGACATCCGCACTGGCAGCTTAGGAAGCGGTGTAGTGTTACTGTATGCTTGACTTACTGTGTCACCTATTAATGAGCAGTTTATTTACCAGGATTATCTTCTTTAGCTTTTTGCACATGCTGTTCTTTGTGAGATACCCTTCTTGTCTGTGCCACCTGGCAGGGGAGCCAGAGGGGTGTTAGGCTGGGCTAATTAAGCATCAGGCTTGATTTCATGAGCTCCTATCCTGCTCTTGGCCTGCTCCCTGGAGCACAGGCACATAGGCACAGGGTCTTACCATATCCTGAGTTTGAGGATGCTTTATTGCTGCAAGGCGGTGTTTATTACCCAGACACCCAGATTGGAGTCCTGACATAGGGCAGAAAGTCCTTTATATCTGACCACGTGCTGCTTGTAAAGTGAACACATGCATGCACCTGTGCCGAAGTGTCCATGAAGCAATCCTGTGGCACATCAGCAGTGCCTGCAAAGAGACGAGGAATGAAGGAAGCCAGAAACTCAGTGCGCATCTGTAGTGAACCACTGCTGCAATATTCCTAGAGCCATTCTGCACAGGGTTGTAACCGACATAAAGCTTTAAACATTTGTTTTCATCCTGTAGCTCACAAGCAGTGTGCTGTCGGTTAGCCTTACTCTAAGCAAGGATTGGACCTCATGAC
This sequence comes from Loriculus beryllinus, assembly GCA_039877255.1. NCBI lineage: Eukaryota > Metazoa > Chordata > Aves > Psittaciformes > Psittacidae > Loriculus > Loriculus beryllinus. The sequence goes on from JBCJKH010053910.1 coordinate 15,697, forward strand.
CTCATGAAGGTTGCTCCCAACCAAAGTTGTTAGTGAGTCTGTATGTGAATGAAAAGTTTCTCCAGGTTAAGGTAAGGCAAAAAAAGAGAATTATACATTTAAAAATAATTTTCCTTTCATTTTTTACTTCCTTGTTTATTTTTTTGTGTTTTATGAAGGATGTTATTCTCCCATTGGAAAGACACAGGGACACCTTCCCCTAGAGCAGCTTCCTCCAAGCCCCATCCAACCTGGCCTTGAACACTGCCAGGGATGAGACAGCCACAGCTTGATCCAGGTACATCCATGTGCTTGAGCTGTGAATCCACTGTGCTGTGTAGCACACGCAATGGTCATCTGTCCAGGATTCCTGTGATTAAAAGAGCTAGTAGTCCTGTCTGCCTCTGCTTGTCTTTCTGTCAGGGTGCAGCTCAAGTGCTGATGTTTTGGGGCAAGAAAGGAATTCCCAAGGCCTCATTTGATATATGCTCATGTGTATTTGTCTGGATTTCTGGATTCAGGGAGAGGTAAAGAAACTACACAGCAATTGTACACAGATTTAGTGAAGATATAAATGACCAAAGGTATAAGGCAGTTAGGACTTGGGATTTGATAAAGCTACAAACAGAAGTGAGGGTTACTTGAAAAGGCATTTATTACACTTAGTTGCCCTCCTTGCTATTCTCTTTTGGCCTCTTGGCTTTTTTGATTTCATAGGAAACATCAGAAGTGACTCATAGGGACAGATGAATGGGGAAAATTACATCTTAGTAACCAGATGTAAATCTCCTCCAAGGGAAAGGTGGAACAAGGTGCGGGCTTCTGGGCATGTGCTTCCTCTATTGCTATCTAGGTGTGCTCTGGGTCATTTCTGAGCTTGGATGATGCCTGAGGTCCCAGCCTGGTAGGGGAGGGAAGGACAGCAGGCGTCAGAGGAACTTCCTCAGGAGCTCCACTCACAGCCAGAGGGCTAAACCTGGATCCCCCTGGGACTGAGACTGAAATAGAAAGGCAAAGGAAATGGTTTATATCGGTCTCTGTTGAAAACAATGGGATTGTTGCCTTGCAAACCCAAATATTTTGTGAATGAAGCTTCCATGCATGTTTTGGAGTTCCTTTAAAGTGAACTCTCCTAGGAGCTTGTAACCAAGCCAGAGCACACAGTGTGTTTCTATTCTCTGCTGAGTATAACCTGTCCGTGCAAAGAAAAGATATTGGATAGAAACCTGAGCGGGCATTATGATCCCAGGGGTGCATACAGCTTAGTGATTAAAATGGGATGCTGGAAAGGAAAAGATACAAACCACAAAACAGTGAGTTCATCTCTTCAGAAAAATCAGAAATGCCTATCCCCTCTCCCACTCATCTCTTACTCTGTCTGAAATTGAAATTGGAGGCAATGGGTCCTCTTTTCTCTTTGGCTTTTGGAATAGACCTGGTGAGAGAAAATGTATGCAGGGCGTGCTGCTGGGAGATGCTGGTTTGCCCTACAGCTAGCTATTTCAGCCTTCCTTCCTAGGTCCCAAGTGTCTTTTACATGTGGTCCAAGCTATCGATTATCACTTTTTAAACAGGAAGTATAGCACTAACTAATAGGAGTAGTAGCTCAGCATTTGTTGAGGAAATCAATCTAATACTGTATGACCTCTTATGTTCTGTCTTGTGGTGCATAGTGGGCAGTATCAGTACAGAGGTTTACTGCAGGGCAGTTGAAAACAGTGGGGAGAAGGAGGAGGGAAAAGCAAATGCAATGTACTGTGGTCCATTTTTTCCCCTTTGAATGTTCCTGTCACTACCACAGTAGCCTAAAACACCTTTGCTATGGATACAAAGGCTCCAGCTCTCTTAATTCTTCAGGAACAGCTTGTTTACAGCCTGACTGCACTAAGATCATAGTGGTGTCTGTTGTTGGTGGCTACCAGAAAAGTACTTGTCTTCATAATGGATGACATTTGGAAAAGCTCCTCATGATGGAGGAGCTGAGGCTCTGCTTTCAGGTATGATACAAGTACTTATGAACCAACCTTTAAAAACAGGACTTGTGCTTCCAAAGCATTACCTGATTTTGTATGTTTAGAACTGATGTAGAGTACATCAGTCTTGCATTTCCAGTACACCAGGTAACAGAAGTGCCTGATGGGTTGAGCGAGGATGCTTTTGTATCATGGTCAATTGAAGTACCTGTTGACAAAGAGCTCTGGAGCTGCTGCATTTCCCCCATGCTAGACAATCAGTTGGTTTGTTGCATCACAGTTTTATGGCCAAGCTGTTATATCAGAGCTGGCAGGTACATGTGGCTGAGATGGTTTGTTGCTCTGTGGTGGATTCAGTTATTCTTAAGCCAGTTCCTTTGGTGAGAAGGAAAACCTCACCTGTATCAGAGGCTCAACTTGTGGTCTGGCAGTCCTTTAGCTGTGCACAGCTCAATGATTTTCCTTTTTCATGTATATATATATGTATTGCTCTATTTGAGCCCTTTGTGGAACAGCACCATACACTCTTAGCCTTTGGTTTTGGTGTTCAGCGAGGGAATAAAGGTGCCTGTGAGAAATTCACAGGAGGCCTCATTTACTGGTATTACAAACTTGAAACCCAAAGGGTCACACCCACAGGAGCTAATTGCCAACTGTGCTCTACCAATGGGAAAGAAATGTTTCCATGGTAACTTTCTAATGAGCCTGCTTGGAAACCTGTCCAAGAAGAACGTTCTTCCAGCCAAGCACGCGTTTGTGAGGTCAAGCAGCTCCGGTGCTGTAGGTATAACCCTATGTGATATTACTGGTGGTTATTACACAGCCCAGTTATTGTCAAGGAGAGAGTCTCCAACACAATGTGTACAAGCAGCACATGAAACCAGGCCAGGCAGGATTGCACCTCATTTAAAGCATCCTCACCTGAGGTAATCGTGTTGGCTTCCTTTATAATCACTGCAGAGAAATAGATCCTTGTAGGATGTTATCTGACCTGTTTCAGATATTAGTCTCAGGGAGAGCTGAATCATGCCCTAGAAGTGACATTTGCTTTGTATTGACTAAAAAGGGAGCCTGGATGACTCTGTCACACTTGTTGATATCCAGCTCTGAAGAGATGCCCCCTTCACTCCCCAGATGCTTTTGCAATCTAGAGGTCTAGAAAATACGCCTTTGAGAAAAAAAGGTAGCATGAGTAATTGTGTAGCCTGGAAAAGATGAAATGAGGGGCACACATGCAGGAGTTTTCAAATACATGTAAAAGTGATTGAACTGGGCAAAAGGAGTGGGCTAAACACTTTTAATGGTAAGGATAGCAAGACACTGAGAAGTACTGATTATCTGCTTTTTTTTGTGGAAGCATTCCACAAGTTGCTTCAGTTCCCAGCACTCAGCAGTTCCAGCCTCCTACTTAACACAAAGGTGCTTACTGATACACTTCTTTCCTGCTGTCAAGACAACACATGCTTGGTTTTCCTCCTTTTGTTTCTCAAGGATGTATTTAAAAAACCAAACAACCAAGGCCAAGCAAACATGTTGGGTTTTTTCTTTCCTTTTCTGTTTATTTGTTCCCCTTTCTTGTAAAGGGATTTTCTTGAGCAAAGCTTTTTGTGGTGGTGTCTTTCTTATTTTTTTTTTTTGGGGGGGGGGGGGGGAATTGCCCAAAAGTTTTTGCTGCCCAGAGTACATGAAGTGTCATAGAGTATTTGAAGGAAATAAAATCTGAGTAAGATAGTTAAATGTTTAGTGTGAGGTGTCCCTTGCCCATGGCAGGGGGGTTGGAACTAGATGACCTTAAGGTCCTTTCCAACCCTAACGATTCTATGATTCTAAAATATCAGAAAAGCAATAAAAACGGCATACTTAACACCTACAAACTAAATGCTTCATGGGACATCTGAGGAGATTTTACATGGTTCAAAACAATCAGCAATGGTGCTTTAAAAGAATAAAGGTTTACTATTTCTCTCTCTTCTCCTAGTTTACCTGTTGTAGTAACGGGAATGTCTGGCACTGAGAGAATTTGAAATGTGACAGTGGATGTGCTTATGATGTGTATTGCTTCCTTAGCCCCTCTCTAATAGTACAATTCAGACAGTCAGACCAATGTTTCCTGGGCATTTCAAGATGTTTCAAGCCACTGGTACCACTGAAAGCAGTAGCTCTGCCACCTCCCTCCAACTAGCAATGTGTCACTGCATCCTCTTCACCTTCAGCCACTGCAGAGGATGCTGCATCTGGGCAGAGCACTAGAGCTAGGATCTGATCCTGGATAAAATCAGTATTGTGTTTTCTCCCAGTGTCAGGAAGAGCTTGGTGTAGGTTTGGGCATAAGCGGAAGATGAAAAGATAGGACTGCTTCTTTTAGTCACCATGCTAACCTAAAGGGTTGGTGAAAGCAGGAATCCCAGTTGTGTGATGCCTGCTGATGGCATCTTTTAGTAACTTCGCAAAGGGTGAAGTTTAAATGTCAGTCTTCCAATTACAATGTATAATTTAGGAAGCAAATGATGCTCTAAGAAGAAAGTGCATTTTCATCTTGCCTTATTCTCATTAGGCGTCATCTAGAAACCAAGGACATTTGTCGTGCTTTCAACGTTTTTGAGTGTGTTGGGGAGTCTGGATCTGCTTCCTGTGAAATCATTAACTATAATTTAACTAATTTGTGTGGGCCTGATGTCTCTTCCATGCACTCACAGATGAAGTGGTTAGTATTTAGATTTATTGCAGTGACCACCTGCTATTTGCAGATTGAGCCATTTGCTAGTGGACTTACTGAAGGGAAATTTAGCAATCAGGATGACAAACATGGATGCTATTACTCTGTTGTGTATGGAATGACTTCAACCTGTAGTTTTTAGCCTTACAAATACAGCTGGTTTTCTTCTAGGAAGCAGATATATTTGAAACTGTGAAAATGTCATTTCAAGTTTGGGCATTGTCCTTTATTGTTTGTCTGTCTGACCCAGAGTTCAGTTGCACAACCTAGTCGCAGTGCTATGAGTAGCAAGTTTCTGCCTATTTCTGCAATGCTTAAGTTTGCTCAGAGGTTAACGTCTCCGACTGCTGGATTGCTAGCTCAAAACATATTATGATTCTGTGAAAGTTTTAGTCACTGTGACATAGCTCTTTTTCTTCATGTGTTTAAACCCTTAATCTCCTTTTTCTATTCAGAAGTGTTCAGAGCGTGAGTCTGAGAGCAGAAAGGGGTGAGAGCAAAATCCAGGCATGTGTGTTGTGAAATACTCTGAAATTTAAACCATGCCATTTGAGACTTCTGGATGTTATCCTTTCTGGGTACTTTTCCTGCCTCATGAGTTTGAAGTTCTCTAAAACTCCACAGCTATCACACATCAGTATTAGGAACTTCATATGGAGCAGAGTTTTACAGACTGGATCCTCCTTGCAGAGGGAACAAAGTGGGAAGGAGGGAAACCACTGAAATGACTACTTTAAAACCTCAGAAAGGTGAATACATGGGAAATTACTTCCATATACAAATTTCTAATATATTTGAAATTGCTTCCTTAAATTAGGGCCCAGAAACTTCTTGTTCTTCACCAGTGAGCAATGAAATTTGAAGAAAAAGGGATTTGTGCAGAGGATTTGTTCCTGCGACTGTAGGACAGCTTGGTACATGGCAAACAGAAATGCTTTATGTGCCAAAGGCTATTAAATGTGGTATGTGCTGGAATGCTGACTGCGGATGCTGCTGGTCAGCTGTAGACTAGGAGCTTGGGGAGGACTAGTGCAGTTTTACAGGCCCCTTCTGTGTGTGGCTGGTGACTTACCTTACATGAAGTTGCATGCACGCTTACTGAAGCTGGGTCTGAAGTGGATGGACCTCAGCTGGCTTCAGACTGGAAGGTATCTTCTAGTTATGTTATCACCCTGTTGTACCGAAACTAATAAAGCTTACTGAAAGCTTGATAGTTTTACAAATATATTCCTTACAGTAGGATTTGTTTGAACTTCTATTAAATATAAGGGACATAAGCATCCTAAAGACTGATACTGTGGGGTTTTTAGCTATTTTGGTTCTAAGCTAAACATGTTCAGTGTGTACGTTAGTGTTCATACACGTGCACAGACCAACCTTAAACCCAGGTTACAGTGTGCTTCGCTGAGGTTCATGATTTGTAATGACTTTGCTTGTACAAGTGTCGCCATCTGGAACGAGCTCATGTGACTTTATACTGAAGGAACAGACTGATTGTACTTAGAAATTGGAGACTCTTGGTTTTCTTGTGGTATTACATTACGCTGTCATGTCAGGTTTCAGTAAGGGGGATTTGTGTGGTTTCCATCTAAAAACAGCAACAAAACAGACAGTGATTACCCAAGGAGGTTATATCACTTGATTCTTTCACAAGAAATCAAAAGAAAGAAAACCTGATTTGCTTCTGTTGTGCAGATTATGAGTTTTTCAGCTTTTCTTATTCAGCTCTGCTGAACATTTTGCATCTTAAGGTGCATTTCAGAATGTACTCATTAAAGCTGAGTCCATTAGAAACTTCTTACTTGAGACTGAAGGGACACTGCGAATTCATGTGTTCAGATGATAATGAGTTAGATCAGCAGCTCTAGTATGTGAGACTGCATCCTTCTGTGGCGGATTAGGTCTGCAGGCAAAACTGGGGATAGCTCAAGAAGCCTGCATAGGGACAGTTTGGAACTGCTCTTTGGAAGTTTGTAAGGGACTGGCTATTCCCTCCAGATGCACAGACAGTCCGAGGGTGCCAGGAGGTCAGAGCCCCCCCCATGGCAATTTCCTCAAGTCAAGGCCAAACCTCCCCTGACGGATGCAATGGGCACCAGGGAGGAGAGTTCAGCACCTCCACCTCCATTTCTGCTCCTCAGGAGGCTGTATGGAGCAATGAGATTGCCCCTCAGACTTCTCCTCTCCAAACAAGACACATCCCATATCCTCGGTCGCTCCTCACAGCATATGCAGGTGCATTCCAGCCTGTCCAAGCTTTGCTTCCCTCCTTGGGATGCATTTAAGGACCTTCACATCCTTTTTAAAGAGAAAAGCTCAATTTCCAGGACAGCATCCCCCACACTACAGGAATGCAATTAGTACAGCTACAGCTAATTGTTTCAGGATGTGCCACCTCAGCCTGCATTTGCCTTGTGTGGCCATTTAGCAGGGAGGTTTGTTCTTAAAATGCACTGGCTACCAGTCGGTTGTCAAACGTAACTCAAAGCATACCATTTAGCTCACGAGTCTCACGCTGTGTGAAGCTCTTGCTTCTTACAGTCTTTCTTCCTTAAAACCTCCTGATTCTGAGACCCACATCTGAACACATGCAGAGGCCTGGTCTGTCACACTGAACTTGCACCCCAGTGCTGAGATTCTCTAAGTGAGCAGACAGGCGCTGCCTTCCCCTGGAGGAGGCTGGGCAGAGGGGCAGCAGGCAGGGCTGGGCATGGGGAGCCCCGTCACCCCCACGTCACAGTGCCACTGCCCAGCAACGTGGCAGTCACAATGCCCCGGGGCAGTATAAAAGGGAGCAGCCTCTCTCTGTTCCCTGGCAGAGATGGCCCGAAGCAGCCGGAACGCATCCCAGAGGAAGCGCTGGAGGAGCCGGTGGGATTGCCTGGAGGGGAACCGGCGGATGGACAAGGCTGCAGGAGAGGAGAAGCAGCAGCAAGCCCTGGAGGTGCTGAGACGGTCAGGCTTTTTCAGCTGGACAGCAGTGGCAGGAGCAAGGGAATGCCTTCTGGGGGAGCCCTGGAGAGCTCACCACCTTCATCCCCTGTGGAGCCAGGGCCAGCAGCCATAACAAATGGGATGCAGAGCCGTTGCCAGGGGCCCTGGTTCTTGGAGCACCACTGGTGCCCTGCCAGCTGAAGGAAGGGTTTTTTCACAAAGGTTGACCAGGCCGGGGGCCTGTGGCCAATCTTGGAGGCCTCTCAGGTGGCTCCAGGTTCAGGGACAATAGAGCTTGGGCATCTCCTGGCAGGGGTACGCAGCCTGAGGCCCGGGAGCAGGTCTTGCTCACATGCTCAGGGAACAGCCGATCGCCACTTTGGGGTCAGGAAGGAATTTTCCCCCCAGCACACATTGGCACTGGTCCTGGGGGTTTTTTTGCCTTCCTCTGAGCATCGAGCAGGACCACTTGTTAGGACTCCTCTGGTCCATTCTGGCTGCTCCTGCCCCATGCAGGTGGCCCCTTGTGAACACATCTAGAGAGAGGAAGCTTTCTAGACTCCCAAGGTGGCCCTGGGAGTAGCTGCTTGTCCTCTGTAGCACTGAGCACAGCCCATTGTAAGGGCTCCCCTTTGGGCTTGGTTCTTGCTGGTGATCTCGCACCTCGAAGCACCACGTGTGTCGTGGCTCTCCCTGGCTCAACTGCCCAGGAAAAGCTTGGAGTGGGAGGGGCTCTGCTCTTCCCTTGGCTTCCTTGTGCTGGGGTTTCTGGCTTGTGAAGAGGGGCAGAAAAATGAGAAGAGGCCCAGAGGAATGTGAAGAGAGGCAGAGAAATTAAGAGTAACAGAGGAATGAGAGTAGGGGCAAAGGATTGCGAAGAGGGACAGAGGAGCATAAAGAGAGAGAAAGGAATGAGAAGAGGAGCAGAGGAATGAGAAGAGGAGCAGAGAAATGAGAAGAGTGACAAAAAACCAAGAAGAGGGGCAGAGAAATGAGAATGGGGCAGAAGAAAAAGAAGAGAAGAAGATGACAGAGAAGAGTGCAGAGGAACGAGTAGAGGAGCAAAAGAACGTGAAGAGGGGTAGGTGAACAAGAAGAGGGGTAGACAACTGAGAAGAGGGGCAGAAGCAAGTAAGAAGGGATAGAATAATGTGAAGGGGGCAGAGGAATGTGAAGAGTGGCAGAGGATTAAGATGGACAAAGGAATGTGAAGTGCGGCAGAGGTTTGTGCAGTGTCAAAGGAATGTGAAGAGGGGCAGAGGAATGGGAAAAAGGTAAGAGGATTATGAGAATGTGCAAAGGATTGTGGAGTGGCAGAAAATTGTGGAAGAGGGGTAGAGGAATTAGAAGAGGGCCAGAGGAATATAAAGAGTCAGAGGAATGTGAAAAGGGGCATAGGAATGTGAGAAATGGCAAGGGAATGACAAGATTGGCGCAGAGGAATGAGAGTAAGGGGAAAAGAAAGAGAAGAGAGGAAAAAGAACGTGAAGTGTGGCAAAGGATTGTGCAGAGAGTCACGTGCATGGAGTGGCAGACCATTGTGAAAAGGGAAGCGGAGTATGAAGATGGGCAAAGGATTGTGGAGTTGCAGCAAGTTGTTTAGAGGGGCAGAGGAATGAGAAGAGGGGAAGAAGAACGAGAACAGGGGAAGATAACTGAGAAGAGGGAAAGTGGGATGTGAAGACGAACAGAGGAAGAAGATGAGTTCATGAGAACTGCGAACAGTGGCAGAGGAAGAAGAATAGGGGGAAAAGAAAGAGAAGAGAGGCAGAGGAACCAGAAGAAGGACAAAGGAATGTGAAGTGTGGCAGAGGATTGTGCAGAGTGTCAGAGGAATGTGAAGAGGGTGAGTGAATAAAGAAGAGGGTCAGAGCATTGTGAAAAGGGTAAGAGGATTATGAGGATGTGCAAAGAGTTGTGGAGTGGTAGAAAATTGTGAAGAGGGGCAGAGGAATGAGAAGAGGGGCAGAGGAACGAGAAGAGGAGAGATGATTGAGAAGAGAGGCAGAAGAACGTGAAGATGGACATAAGAAGAAGACGAGTGGCAAGACAAGTGTGAAGAGTGGCAGAGGAACTAGAATAGGGGCAGAAGAACGAGAAGAGGGGCAAAAGAACGAGAAGAAGGGCAGAGGTACAAGAAGAGACTCAGATGAATGAGAAGAGGGGCAGAGGAATGTGAAGTGTGGCAGGGGATTTTGTAGTGTGTCAGAGGAATTTGAGGAGGGGCAGGGAATAATGAAGAGGGTCAGAACATTGTGAAAAGGGTAAGAGGACTATGAGGATGTGCAAAGTGTTGTGGAGTGGCAGAAAATTATGAAGAGGGGCAAAAGAATGTGAAGTGTGGCACAAGATTGTGCAGAGTGTCAGAGGAATGTGAAAGAGGGCAGGGAATAATGAAGAGCGGCATATCATTGTGAAAAGGGTAAGAGGATTTTGAGGATGTGCAAAGGATTGTGGAGTGGCCGGAAATTGTGAAGCGTGGCAGAGGAAGTTGAATAGGGGCAGAAGAAAGAGAAGAGGGGCAGAAGAATGAGAAGAAGGGCAGAGGTACAAGAAGAGGAGCAGATGAACAAGAAGAGGGCAAAAGAATGTGACATGTGGCAGAGGATTGTGCAGAGTATCAGAGGAATTTGAAGAGGAACAGAGAATAATGAAGAGGACTAGACCATTTCGAAAAGGGTAAGAGGATTATGAGGGTATGCAAAGAGTTGTTGAGTACCAGAAAATTGTGAAGAGTGGCAAAGGAATGAGAATAATAGGAAAAGAAAGAGAAGAGGTGTAAAAGAATGTGAAGTGTGGCAGAGGATTGTGCAGAGTGTCAGAGCAATGTGAAGAGGGGCAAAGAATAATAAAGAGGGGCAGAGCATTGTGGAAAGTGTAAGAGGATTATGAGGGTGTTCAAAGGATTGTGGAGTGGGACCAAATTGTGTAGCGCGGCAGACGGATGAGAGGAGGGGCAGAGGAACGAGAACAGGGGAAGTTGTCTGAGAAGAGGGAGAGAAGAATTTGAGAATGGACACATGAGGAAGATGACTGGAAGACAAGTGCGAAGCGTGGCAGAGGAGAGAGAATAGGGGCAGAAGACAGAGAAGAGGGGCAGAGGTACGAGAAGAGGGGCAAAAGAATGTGAAGTGTGTCAGAGGATTGTGTAGACTTTCAGAGGAATTTGAGGAGGGGCAGAGACTAATGAAAAGGGTCAGAGCATTGTGAAAAGAGTAAGGATAATGAGGATGTTCAAAGGATTGTGGAGAGGCAGAAAATTGCGAAGAGGGGCTGAGGAATAGGAATTGAGTCAGAGGAACGAGAACAGGGGAAGAGTAATGAGAAAAGGGGCAGATGAAAGAGAAGAGGGGCAAAAGAATGTCAAGTGTGGCAGAGGACTGTGCAGAGTGTCAGAGGAATGCGAAGAGGGGCAGGGAATAATGAAGAGAGTCAGAGCATTGTGGAAAGGGTAAGAGGATTATGAGGATGTTGAAAGTATTGTGGAGTAGGGCAGAGAAATGAGAAGAGGGGCAGAGGAAAGAGAAAAGGGTAAGATGACTGAGAAGAGGGCACTAAAATATGAAAACGAATGAAGGAGGAAGACGAATGGCAGGCAAATGCAAAGAGTGGCAGAGGAACGAGAATGGGGGGAAAGTATGTGAAATGTGGCAGAGGATTGTGCAGAGTGTCGGTGGAATTTGAAGAAAGGCAGGGAATAACGTGGAGTGGCAGACCATTGTGAAAAAGGAAGAGGAGTATGAAGATGTACAAAGGATTGTGGAGTTGCAGCAAGTTGTGTAGAGGGGCAGAGGAATGTGAAGAGGGGTAAAGGAATGAGAAAAGGGGCAGAGGAAAGAGAAGTAGGGCAAAAAAATGTGAAGTGTGGCAGAGGATTGTGCAAAGGGTCAGAGAATAATGAAGAGAGGCATAGGAGTGTGAAAAGGGTAAGAGGATTATGAGGCTGGGCGGAAGATTGTGGAGTGGCAGAAGATTGTGACCAGTGGCAGAGGAATAAGAAGACGGGCAGTGGAATGAGAAGAGGGACAGAGGACTGAGAAGAGGGGCAGAGGAAAGAGAAGAGGTGCAGAGGGAAGAGAAGTTGCAAAAGAATGTGAAGTGTCGCAGAGGATTATGCAGAGTGTCAGAGGAATGTGAAGAGGGGCAGTGAATTATGAAGAACACTAGAACATTTTGAAAAGGGTAGGAGGATTATGAAGATGTGCAAAGGATTGTGGAGTGGCAGCAAATTGTGTAGAAGGGCAGAGGAATGAGAAGAGGGTAGGATGACTGAGAAGATGGGCAGAAGAATGTAAACAGAAAAAGAGGAGGAATATGAAGAGTGGCAGACAAATACGAAGAGTGGCAGCATAACAAGAATAGAGGGAACAGAAAGAAAAGAGGGGCAGAGGAACGAGAAGAGGGGCAAAAGAATGTGAAGTGTGGCAGTGGAAATTGAGGAGGGACAGAGAATAATGAAGAGGTTCAGAGCATTGTGAAAAGGTTAAGAGGATTATGAGGATGTGCAAAGTATTGTGGAGTGGCAGAAAATTGCAAAGAGGGGCAGAGGAATGAGAACAGAGGAAGATGACTGAGAAGAGGGGTAGAAGAATGTGAAGATGGACAGGTGAAGAAGAATGGAAGACAAGTGCGAATCGTGGCAGAGCAGAGAGAATAGGAACAGAAGAAAGAGAAGAGGTGCAGAGGTACAGGAAGAGGGGCACAGGAATGAGAAGAGGGGGAAAAGAAGAAGAGAGGAAGAGAAAGGAGAACGGGGGGATGACTGAGAAGAGGGACATAAGTATGTGAAGATGGACAGAAGAAGAAGAATACGAGTGGCAGCCAAGTGCGAATAGTGGCAGAGGAACTAGAAGAGGTGCAGAAGAAAGGGAAGAGGGGTAGAAGAAAGAGAATAGGGGCAGAGCTACATGCAGAGGGGCAGAGGAAGGAGAAGAGATGCAGAGGAACGAGAACAGGGGAAGATGACTGAGAAGAGGGGCAGAAGAATGTGAAGAAAAACAGAGGAAGCAGATGAGTGTCAGATGACTGCGAAGAGTGCAGAAAAACGAGAATAGGGGCAGCTGAAAGAGAAAAGGGGCAGAGGAACGAGAAGGGGGGCAAAAGAATCTGCAGAGTGTCAGAGGATTGTGTAGAGTGTCAGGAATTTGAAGAGGGGCAGAGATTAATGCAAAGCATCTGAGCATTGTGAAAAGGGTAAGAGGATTATGAGGATGTGCAAAGGATTGTGGAGAGGCAGAAAATTGCGAAGAGGGAGAGAGAAATGGTAAGAGAGGCAGAGGAATGAGAATAATGGAAGATAACTGAGAAAAGAGGCAGAAGAATGTGAACATGGACAGAAGACGACTAGAAGACAAGTGCGAAGCGTGGCAGAGAAGAGAGAATAGGGGCAGAAGAAAGAGAAGCGGGGTAGAGGTATGAAAAGAGGGGCAAAAGAATGTGAAGTGTGGCAGAGGATTGTGCAGAGTGTCAGAGGAATTTGAATTGGGACAGAGAATAATGAAGAGGGGCAGAGCATTGTGAAAAGCATAAGGAGTACGAGGATAGGCAAAGGATTTTGGAGGGGCAGAAAATTGCGAAGAGGGAGAGAGGAATGGTAAGAGGGGCAGAGGTATGAGAATAATGGAAGATGACGGAAAAGAGAGGCAGAAGAATGTAAAGATGGACAGAAGAAGACGACTGGAAGACAAGCGTGAAGCGTGGCAGAGAAGAGAGAATAGGGGCAGAAGAAGGAGAAGAGAGGCCGAGGTACGAAAAGAGTGGCAGAGGAATGAAAGGAGGGGCAAAAGAATGTGAAGCATGGCAGAAGATTGTGCAAAGTGTCAGGAATTTGAAGAAGGAAAGAGTATAATGAAGAGGGGCAGAGCATTGTGAAAAGCCTAAGGAGTACGAGGATAGGCAAAGGATTGTCGAGTGGCAGAAAATTGTGAAGAGTGGCAGAGGAATGAGAAGAGGGGCAGAAGAAAGAGAAGAGGGGCAGAGGAAGGAGAAGAGGGTCAAAGAATGTAAAGTATGGTAGAGGACTGTGCAGAGTGTCAGAGGAAATTGAAGTGGGGCAGAGAATAATGAAGAGGGGCATAGGAGTGTGAAAAGCTGAAAACTTCCTCTTGTGTTAGCTGGAAATATGCCATGGGTGTTAAGACAATATAATGGGAAGGAGCAG
>JBCJKH010053911.1:12157-32569 GCA_039877255.1 Loriculus beryllinus
TGTGCCATGGTCCTCATTAGCCATCAAGTCCTGGCTATGGAAGTACTGATCTTGGCATCATTTTAACTAGTGGAGATGCAAAACTGTCATAAGAGCTCTAATATATCTCTTTTAGAAGCAATCCTGAAATTGGGATATAGAGAATATGAGTTTGATTTCTTAGTATTTGTACTTTCTCTGCAATTTCTCTTGTATGGCAATTTAAAATATCAATATCTATACTTCACTGCAGCTTGCTACTTTGATAGAGAAATGTACTTGACTCCCTACAGTTATTGCAATTGGAGGGGGATCTGATTAGAATGCTTTTCCTAATTAAGTGATATCACCTAAAGTGAGTTTCCCTACCATTGTCTCACTGCAGTGTAAAAATAACAACAGAAGAGAATCATTTGGTTATTTTATTTTCCTGATTAAAATGTCTTTACTTATTCATATTTTACAGGGTAAAATTCCATCTTAATGAAAGACCGAGGGTCAGTTTTCTAACACAGCTAATTATGTGTCCTCATATCTCAATCACAGTTAGGGCTCAATTTTTTTTAATTCAGTAGCAGTATGCCTCAGTAGATCCATACATAAGGAGAAAGCCCAAGATGGATACTCAGCCACCAGAGATCAACTGAGGGGTCCTTCTGAGGGTGTTTTTTGTCTACAGTAAAGTCTGGGAGAAAGCTACCTATCATCCCTTCCTAAACCAAACGCAACATAAAAGCGAGTCTTCATAGTATGCCTGAAATTCTTTGACTTCAGCTGATTCCATAATATCTGTGTATTTCAGACCAAATTTTTATGTTTCTGCTTTGGCAATAAACCACTCTGTCCCCAGAGAAAGCACTCCTCTAGAGTTTTCTCCCCTTCTGTGCTCTTTTTAAAGGTCTAGCTGATCCCACCTTGCACAAAAATTCTGTTCTAATCAGTGCAGCTATTTCCATTGAGTTTGTTGGCCAAGTAAACGGGGTTTGAAGCATCTTTCCACATGTTTGCTGTTAATAAATGCAAACAAGATAGATGGACTCTGTATTTTATCAGCACCCTCTCTGTGGGTCCATATTTTATTTAGGCATCTGTTCATGAGGTTGCATGAGAAAGGCCTTGAAAGTTAAAATGTATGGTCTTAAAAGAGACATTTCTCCCAGAAAGAGAAATAGTTTGTTATGGCAGAAAAACCATCTTATTTAAGAAAATGTTAAATTATTCATTTGTATTTTTAATTAAAGAATTGAAGGCTCAGCTGTTGGATCCAAGTCCTGCAGTTTTTACTGCCGAACACTGTATTAATGGAAACCTTACCCTAAACAGGCTTCACAATCAGGCCTGGTTAGATAGGTTTTATAAATAGTTTATTGTGTAATGTTCATTCATTAATTTATTGCTTGTTTACTTGTAACACTAAAATATATGGTGCTTCAGCTTCTTCTCATAATTATAAGCAGCATACTTTAAAAAGAAGTTCTCTTTATACTAATATAAGAGTTGAAGCTGGATTTCATATGGCTCATTCATTACATTCTGACTAGTAGTACTCTGTATAGAATATTTCATCCCTGCGCTGCTGTCTTCTGTGCCTTTGTGCCTGCATGCTTAGCCATTAATAGAAAAATGGACTTTCCTGCAGTTCTGAGTTTTCTTTCTTTTACTTCCTTTCCCAATTCTGTTGTTTTTATTGATTCTATTACAATAAGTAACACACAAAAGAGAAGATTAGGGCAGAAAGATTTCCCTAGTCCATCAAAAAATTTCCTGGGCTTCATTATCTGTAATTTCTTTTAAAGACATAGAGTTACTTTTGCATTATGTAAATAAGAAGTATAATCCAAGGGATCAGCTCTTTCACGTTAAATAATGTGTACCAAAAATAATTCAGCTGAAGCCAGTGGCTTAAAATTTGTATGAAAGAGCAGAAAACCAGACTGGTGTACAAAATGGCAAATTCTTGTCACTTCTGCTTAGGCGAAAATCTAGAGAAAGACAGCTGTGAGAGTTTTGTCCAAATAAGAATTTTGATCCTCAGCCAAGGAGCATGAAGAAGACCAGAATTAAGTACCAGTATTTTCTAGATAGAAGTGTTTGATAGACTGCTCTGTGCTTGTGATTTTTTTCCTTCAAATGTTTTTCTTTTCAGTTACACACACTGCACCAGATTCTCTCCTCATTAGCAGAAGATAGTTTTGCCTGTTGAAAATGATGACAAATTATGTGATTTAAACTTCTGTTTAAAAAATTGTTCATACAGTATATAATTTTGAGCCAAAGTCTAATCTCAAGTTTCCAGAACTTCACATCATTCCTTTTACAACTTTGTCTATTCAAAGGATTAAAATATTTTTACCTAAACCATTTGACCTTTCCCTGAGAAATATTTGCTTTCAGAAACAATGAGTCCAGAAACAATTCTGTGACTGCTTTAATATTCAAAGTTGGCATTGTGACACACACATTGTATTTACTAAAAAACAGTGTAAAGTAAAAAACAGCAATGTAATTTTTCATTAACCACTGAGCATAAAATTGCCATCAGTGTTAAGAACATTGAGGTCTTTACAAGCAAGCAGTGTCACATTCACAAATGTTTAATTGAAACGTGAATGTGAATGGCACAATTGTCCTGCTGGTCAGTTTTGAATCTCTTCTGTTAATAGAAGCATTAAATAATTTGAAGGCATATGTTTGATTGTAGTCATAGTAGTAGCATATTCAATACTAATGAAACTTCAGAGAGGCTAAAGAGCAGTCTTTGAAAATGCATTAAATTCTATTTAAAATTTTTTGTTGCAAGGAGTTTGGGATTAGGATTCTTTATTTGTTTGTTCGTATTTTTTTTGCCCCCAAACCAAGCAAGCTAATGATACAAGGTAGTTGCCTCTAAAAATGGGAGTCCTTACGTTCTCTCCTCCTAATTAATCCCATCCCCAAAGTCCATTCACTTTTGCAATTAAGGTGGCCCCTGTTCAGTTTGGTCTAGTACATTTACAACTGACCAACAAAAAATGCCTTAGTACTATTTATTTGTTGTTACATCCAGAGCAACAAACAGTGAACAAATGCTAAATAATGACTGAGGAAAACATGTTATCAAGATTCAGAAAATACACAAGAAAGCTGTTGTGCTCAGCCTGGCTTTTTAGACAAAAACTTTCTTGTCCTTTGCATTCTCTGATATATATCCTGGTTTGAAAACAATGGTCTGAGCTTGGAAGCACTGCCTCTGACCTCAAAAAATGGCATATATATTTATAAATATATGGTAGGTAAAACAGAAACCTGTTTAATGGCTTTCTGAGACTGTAAAACTAAACTGATTTTACATTCCTGTTACTGATGCATCATGCAAAGAATCTCAATCTTTTAAATATATGTATTGTAAAATCAAAATTAAATAAAATAAATAAAATGCATTCAGTAGGGCACTTCTCCCTGGCAAGTCACTGCACTGTAAACTCTGCAGCCTCCTCTGGGCCAGAACATTAGTTGAATAGTTGCAATAGGAAAAGTGAATCAGATGCTATTTAAAGGCATTAAGCCAAGTGTAGATGTTTAATACAGGTAACTCAGCTGTGCATTGAGTTAATATGGAAATAATTATTGTAATGTAGCACTTCATTATTTATAATGCATTAAATGGAGATTTTTATATGATGCCTTTACAGAGAAGACAGGTCTCTTGCATAACAGATAACTATACAAAAATTGCAATAAATATGTAAAGGCTGTAAGATCTTTAAAAAAAACAGTATGTATGATTTGATGTTTAAGAATAGATATTACCTTCCCCAAATGCTAAGTAAATAGGATTACAAGCCACACTGCTCAGTGATTTAATCTGTTTTAATGGAAATTATTTGAAATCTCTTCTCTGGGGCAAGAAAGACTGTCTGAAATACCTCAATATTTTGAACGACTAAGCTATATATTTTCCAGATATTTTCTTAATGCAGAGTGTGGGAAATGCTTATTCTAAAGCCCAATGAAGCACCAATGTGAGAAATGTCGTAAAGTATCTCATGTTGACTGGAGCTAATTAACAGCAGTGTTCCAGAGTTGTTCAGGTTTTAGCAGGAGCACACAGCACAATATCTTATTTTGCTATTCAATAGATTTTTGCTTAAAAACAGATGAATTCAATATCCTCACAAGTGTAACCCTTTTTCCTTAACATATTCTTAGCAGATTCACTAGAAATATTTCCTATAGCATGTTGATTTTATCTTTTAAAATAAAGCACAGTTTTATAAATGTGCTTAACTATTGCAGACCCCTCCTATAAGTACAATGTACATGCAAAGTGTAATACTTTGTGACTGCATTTCCAGCTCAGAGATGAGTTTTTTAAGACATGTATACAAAGAAAACAAGCCTACGCATAGGAAAAACTGAAATAAAATCAGTGATTTATCTCCCCTTTTCACCTTATATACAAGCAAACTTTGAATCAGTAATAGATGCTGTTACCCTGTATATCCTACATTTGCCTCTGTGTATCTGTGGAGATACATACATACATTCAGGGTGTTAGAAGCTGAGACAGTAAAAAACCATTTCAGTGCTGTAGAGGCAGGCATTCAGGCATTTTGTTATTGTGCAAATCAGACTGTTTTAATATTGAAGATGTGTGAAATGCATAAGAATTTCTGTTTTCCCTTTAGTTGGTGCTATTGAAATTTCAATATCTAGAGAAAGTTCAGTACAGTGAATTTTATTTAATATTCAAACAAACTACCACTTCTAAATAATTTGATTTAAAATATCTCAGATTTTCCATTGGTTACACAGCTCTTCATGTCACTTTCCAAATCCTTTATCCTAGTTTCAAAAGTTTTTATTTTGCCTACGAAGTTTCCTAATTCCTGCCCATTATGACTCTAAGAAGCAGAGCCAGAAGAAGGCATTCATCTAAGAATCACAGAGTTTAAACCAAGTTGTCTGAGGAATTTAATTTAGAGAACAGTTTGGCTCTGCAACACGTGGGAGCTTGTCCCTTGTCTGCTACGGGAGTTGTTGGAATATGCATCTTTTGAAGCTGTATCTTGCAATCAGTCAGTGCTCACCACTCTTGTTGCTCTTCTGAGGGCATCGGATTCTCCTGGAGCTTAGGAGGTCTGCAGGGAGGAACAGACCACTGGCTAAAACAAAACTCCACAGTGAAAATGCCAGAGTGAAAGCTGTCAGCTGTTGGACCGTTGAAGAAATCAATCCCAGCTGAAATACTACGTATATTTTATGCTAACAGGAGGTAGGACCTAGCTACTCCCCCATACTTTCTAGCAGTCCCCTGTTATGCCCCTTAGGCAACCATGACATATTCTTGGACCCCTATGAAATCACACTTCTATAAAGTGGAATTGGAGCTGAGAGGCCTCTTCAGGCTCAGGGTCAGTGAGAGCATACTACATCTTTTGTTTCTGTTACGCTGCTCCTGCTGCTCCTAGAGATTTGAGAGCAAAGAGAGGAAGGAGATGTTGTGACTGAGATGTTAGCTGCACAGTGGCAGGCTTTCTTGTTCCCTATCACGCTACCTACAGACTTCCAGAAGAGCCTTAAATCTGTTTCTTCATATCTAGCTCAGTTTTCTTATTAGGGTAAAACTCTTTATCTCCCTCTTTTTCTCTGTTTGAAGATGGGTCTGTTTCTGGGGTTTAGGCACTGCAGTGAGGTGATTAAGCTTAGCTTTATGTGTACATCATCATCACCTTTGCACCAGAAAGAAAGAAAGAAACATCACAGGACCTATAAATGACAGTGGTCATCCATCCAGTGGAGTAAGCAGAAATCCGTGCCAGTTCTGATCATGGTCAGTTTTTCATTCTTTTAAACTCTGCAGAGGAATACAGTGAAATTGCACCTTGTGGGAGTTTTCCAGAGGAGTTAAGAAGAGAATAGGTACTGCTTGTAAGAAATGAGTATTCAGTTACCTATTTACATTAAACATCATCCTATTATGTTAAGTATTCAGAAAGAAAAATTCTTACTTCCAGGACACTATATTCCAGTTCCTCCATATTCTCCTGCCTCCTCTATTTTCCCTGGTTTTAGCTTTTCCTTTGGTTTTACATCTTCCTCTTTCTCTGTGGCTATTTGAGTTCCCATTATTACCGCCTGCATTTTCTTTTTTTTACATCCTGTCTCCTTCCCTCTTTTTTTTTTTTTTTTACCTGCTAAGGTTTTGACAACAAAAATCGATATTATCTCTGTAATGGGATGATAAGATGTGCACATTTTCATGTTTTCTGAATGCACTAACTAAGGCTTTCTTGTTATATTTATACTTGGTTGACTCAGAGCTAGAAGATTTGGAAATATGACTATAACTCCTGTACACCCTAAATCCAAATCATCAAGGTATATTGTATAGGCCTTATCTCTAACATCTCAGGTCTCGGGTCTCTGAGCCATAATTTTTTAGTTACATGGATCTAGTAATGCTCCACCTTGAAGGCAAGTCACACCTTTTCCATTAGAAAGTACTATGTAGCTCTTTTCTAGAAGTCCTCTTCTTGGAATTAGCAATATTGTTGTGTAGCAAAGAGATCCAAAAGCAGCCTTCAAATTTCATTTGAATAATACTGTTCCAGTTGTGAAGCTAGAACTAAATAAGAAAAGGTAGTCTGATTGTTAGTGTAAAAGGTGAAAGTAAAAACCATGTTTTGGATTAATTGGAATTTCCCCTTTCCCTGACTGTGTTGGTCTCAAGAACCTCGTTTATTGGTATTGTTAAAGACTCACTGAAGCAGCCCTTCAAAGTAGATTTTTCAATCCCAGTTAACTGCTGGTAGACCAGCATGAAATGCCAGCAGAGTTTACTTCTCTGTCTTCTCCCTTCCTCTTTGCTTGCAGAAACACTTGGATTGGAAAACAAGCAGAAGATAAATTGAGGCAGAAAAGTGGGACAGCTATGTCAGTAAGAGAAGTATTAATCCTAGCAGTAGACAAGTGGTGAAAGCTCTCTGGAGACCTCTTCCTCTTGAGTCACATATCCAAAGAGCCCAGACTATCTGTAGCCTCAATAGAGACTAGGAAAGGTGAGTTGCTTTGTGTTTTCATTATGTGTCTGCTTTCTCCAAGTAGAGTGAGACTGTCAAGGGACCTGTCTGAGAATTGAGTACTGGAGCCCTTTAACAGCTAATTATAGCAGGCACTATAGATTTATCGAGTTCTTAGTGTGGACTTTTCAGTGGCAATTTGAGTTTCAGTACCTTCATGTGCCTGTGTGATGGCAGGTTTGTGTTGCTCTATTGAGGAACTCATGTTTGGTTCCTGGAAAGGCTCCAGGATTTCGCACTCTGTGACATACAGGTGGCTGGTAACGATGGACTAGTCAGTAGAACATAGAAACAGAAGTATTTTTCTTCAACTGAAACATTGCTTCCTATTTACCGTTTTAGAGTTTTCTGAGTGTAAAAGCTTTGTAGACATCTCTGTATATGGAATTCAAGTTTGGTGTAGCATAAATTATGATCTCACATTAGAAGTGTTAACTTTGTAATTCAGTGATCAATATTCTTGATCTCTAGTAATACCCTTTCTGAACAGCAAAGTATTGAGTCCTTCCAAGGACAAAGAGGTTGTGGTCTAGGATTCCTCAGAGTCACAGAAATTGAGACTAGAAAAGGGCAGTGTGTATTTTTTGTCTTACTGCCTGCACACAGCAGGCTGCCAAATGTCACCTGGTAATTTCTGCATCAGAGTTTTGTCCATGCTCCAGAAAGCCATGCAACCTGAAGTTAAAGTGGTGAAGGATCTATCATACCATTCTTGTACCTTCACTATTAAAGATATTCACCTTGTTTCAGCTGGACTTTGCCTAGTCTAAGCTTTCAGCTGTAGAGGTGTCATTGTGCTTTTTCTCTACTAAATTAAAAAGACATCTAGTAGAGGAAATCTTTTCTTAGTTACATGTAGACTGTGACAGTGTCATCTCAACCTCTTTGCTGCTGCCCTGGAAAAACGCACTTCATTGATTTTGTATACTGGAAAAGACTCTCATATTCCTTAAATAAATATAACTAAAATGTCACTTCTGGACTGACACAGAAATAGTGTATAAGAGAGAACAAAATGGAAGGTACTGGTTGTCTTTGCAGTGAAATAAAAACTAATACATTCTGAAAGCATCATGGAGGGAGAGAAAAGAGTTTGGATTATGGCACAGATTTTCATTTCCAGTTGCTATGTGAATTAAACAAGCAAATGTTGATTCTTCACAGTATGAAAAGACTCATAAAAACTTGCAATTTTTTTTTTTTTTTTTTGAGGGGATGTATTAACTATTCAGGGTAACATTTGTACTGCTCAAAATAGTGATGTATAGCTCATGCTCTAAACAGAGATAACAGCAATGAAGACATCAGAAATAAGGGCAGATCTTTGGATCTTACAGCATTGCTTACTGAGTCCATAGGAAGAAGAGTAGCTTCTCCAGGTCCCCCCACTCTTTGCTGCCTCTGGAAAAAAGGTTGCATTAGAAACCGCATAGGAAGATCATGGTAGAAATTATTCCAAGGTACAAAGTACTGTGAGAAAGGGCAACTCTAACCTAACACCACAAAGAAAGTTGCCCTATGGAGTCTGCCTATTTAAGAGCTCCAGAAAGGAGGGACCTTGAATTGCTAAATGTGAATCATGTCGTGGATTAGAGATGCAATTCATTGCTTCAGAGTACCGTTGGGAAAGTCCAGGAAGTTCAGAAAGCTACCAGAAATTACTCAGAAAGCTCTCATATGAGCCAACTATTCTATACTTACTTTGAGCATCTTGTTTTAGAAGCAATAGGTAGTACTGCTGTCAGAGGAAAGTGTACTGAGATACTCAGGGTACTGAGTTGTACTGAGTCTGGTTTGACCTTGACTTTTTCATACAATCTTTTCTCTGAGCCTAACCATTGCTTTATGAAGAGTGTTCTAGTATCTGTGAACTTTAGAATATTCACATCCTCCCCATTTCTTTCATGTACCTGCAGTAGTACCAGAACTTCTGTCTAAGCTTAATAACCTCATATATTCACTTAGGATGGGCCTTAACCCTTCATTAGACCCTGGTTTTTTATTGCTACAGTTCCTTATTGGAAATGAGTGGCAGAAGTTGTCCTCACATCATCCAGGAGTCTAGGCACAGAACTTTCAGAATACACCATCTCCCTTTCATTACTCCTCCAAGCTTTGGGACCTTCATGCATTACAATGCATGTTCTTTTTTCAAAGCAAACTCTGGATCATTCACTCATTTTCCCGACTGTTTTGAACTAGGCTTGCCTAGGTGAGACAAGACACCGAAAAGGAATCTGACAAAGACATCTGTTATCCTCTTTAGAGGCACCTACCTTTCACGTTATTTGCCAAAATTCAGGTTGCAACCAACTCATACTTTTTCTACTGAAAAATGTGGAAAAAACAGATTCATTTGATTGCTCTGAGCACATTGGCTTAGGACATTCAATAATAAAGATTGCATATTAGAAAGTCAAGGATTGCAAATTATGTGTGTCATCATTTATACTGCTAGAGGACATGATTGCTCTGAGTCTTATGTGTTTTGAAGCAGTCCTGAGGTCTGGATTTGGCTTCACTAAATTATTAGATTGGAGAAACAGGAAAAAATTATTAAATGCTGCTCTCACTGAGGTCTCACTTTCTACAGATATATCACTCACTGTTGCATAAGAATCTATCAGGCAGCACTAAACAGAGCAGGTTTTACTCTAGATCAGCAAATGTGTCCAAGTAGCAATGGCCCTAGCAAAAAAGCAGTAAAATTCATAATTCGGCCTCTTCACTGAAAGATACCTGTGACACAGAGGACTTCAGAGTAATACAAAATACAGTTAAAACAAAAAAATAACCGAACAAGAAAACCCCAAAACACATGTTGCCTGGCCCTCCTGGCTTCTGGCCCTCACTGGCTTCTGGCCCTTGCTGGCTTCTGCAGCAGTCAAATCTGTTCTCACATCTGAGCTTTCCTAAAGCTCACCAGAGTGACATAATTGCTTCTTCAGAAGCCAAGAAAGTTTTTCCATTAGCTTCAGCATAAGAAAAGAAGGCCATTTCTGGATGTTTAGAAGTCCTACTGCAAACTTTTCTACAGATCTGTTTTTGATAACACTGGGTCCACCCTGTCTTTAACTGGAAAGGTCTTCTCTACAACCTAAGAAGCTTGCAGATTGTATTTCACTTATCGTACTGAAAGAGCCTGTGGTATCTCTCTTGTCACAACTCAGAGACTTAAAACCCGTACCCCTTTGCTCCCTCAATTTCAGCACATAACTTTTCTGCATTATCATGCTGGAAAACCTGTCCTTCTTCAATGGCAGTGCACTGCCAAATTCATCCAAACAGTCTGTGACCTGAGTTCGCTTGCACATAGTCTGATCAGCTGCCTCCTGTTTCTAATAAGGACTGGATAAGGAATCTTTGGAGAACAGGATTACTGTCCTTATCTGCCATGCTGGTTTTGCAGAGCTTTGCATATGTTAGCATTGTCCTGCCTTGTTTCTTCATGCTTGCTCTCCATCCTTAGGGCAGCTCCCCTTATTCCTAATTTTGAGTCAGAAAATGCTAGGAAAAAATGCTTGCTGCTCTCTGTTTTTTCCTTACCTACAAGCATTTTTCAGTACATGCATGGGTTTACCAGTATGTTGAGAAAAGTATGAGCTTTAACGCCTGCTTTAGTGCTTCTCTAATCTGTGGTTCTGTCTCAAGCAAGAATAGTATTGTGTACTTCAGTTTCTTTGACAAAGTAGAACCTTTGCTGTATACCTATGCCATATTACTTTGCCTTTAATTCAGCTGCTTCTGCCTTGTTTTCTGTGAGTGCCCAATATACATACACACAATCACAGGCACTGAAAGCAGGGGAAAGAGGAGAGACAACAGAGATACTGGGTGACTTCTGGACAGATACCCCCAAAAATCTTGTCATTCCATCACTCCTTCAGCCCTATTGGAGCCTGATTTAAAACAGATTAAGTTGTGGACTGAGTTGCTTTCGTCTGTAAAACAGCCATTTCAGGCAAGAAATTCCTCCACACTGCAGGAAGAGAGCATATTTGCCTGCATGACACCATTTTAATAGGAATATTTTTCTTAACGTTAGAATCAGTTGGATGCATGCTGCATTTTGCAGAGACTATCCTTGAGTTTTACTATTTTATTTTCTTAGAGTAACAGTCAGTTGGTGAGTGTATCTCACCATTACAGGAAAGGACTGAAGACCACTTTAATTTACAGAAATGCAGACATGTCATCTCAAGTAAATCTGAAATTTTCTAAAGGAAAATGGTGTCTGTGTTTATGAACTGAAAGGAAAAGACAGACTGCAAATCACAGCAGGTCTAAGGAAGGAGTGAAAGTCTGAGGTTTAAATATAATCCTGCAGGACTGCTGCCATATAAATGTATATTTACAGAAATTGCACCTTTGCAGTACTCTTGCAGGATTATTTTAAAATACGAAATATGTAACAGACGTCTGGCTTGTATCCCTTTTACAGCCCTGAAATAAAGTTTTTAAGTGGCAACGCTAGACTACTCCAACACTCTGTGTAAAGGCATTTTCAGGTCAAATGGAGCAAGCCTAGCAGCAAAGTTGTGGAGCAGGATACACACAGGAACTCTTGATGTCCCACTCCAGTGCTCAGTTCCGTGCTCATCATCAGGACAGAGACTGATCAGAGGGTAACTAACTCACTTTTAAAAACATGACTTTTTACTTCAGCTATAAGTAAATGTTCGGACTGAAACGCTCTGGGAGATATAGGCTGGTGAGGCTCAAAGATACAGACAATATATTTTTTTTTTCACTGTTATTTGGGTAGCCTTCCGAGGGAAACGAATTGCAAAAGAGCAGTGGGTTATTGGTATCACTGCCTGTGGGTTATTGTGGGTTGTGAGAGATGATAAAGAGCTGTTTGCTGTCACCAAGGAAATGCAGAATAACTCTGGGAGGAGTAATATCGCACCTGACCGGGTCAAGGTTATAATGATGGTTGTTGGGCGTGTGCTGATGCTATTAAACCCCTATTAGCATGGAAAGGCTTGATCCCATTCTCCTGACAGCCGGAGATCTCGCATCACAACTTCAGGGGGAACAGGATCGAGCCCAGACCGCCTTAACGCAGGATACCCATTACGAATGTCTCAGGTGGTGAGAAAATTTGTCCCCTAATTTTTAGCGGAATGACCGAAAGTTCTAAAACGTTTCGGAATGTTTCGGCTTTGAATCACAGACTCCTGGCAAAGACTTCCTGAAAAATCCTAAGGACTGAAAAAAAAAAAAAAAAAAAGGAAAGAAAAAAGAAAGGAAGCGGTTCAGTTTGAAGAAAATAGTTGTGATGTGAGAGAATGGCACATTAAAACCGTAATTATGTGCATATCAGTAGTAAAAACCATCCTTCTCAGGCTGGCCATAAGAAACCTGAGCACAAACAGAAACTTGCCATCGGAGCGAGAAAAGACCACCTCCGACTATATTTTTTTCCCTATTTCCCCATTTTTTATGGTGAATGTAAGCTTATGGACAGCTGCAGGCAGGTGGCGTGGTTAGGTGGTATTTTGCTGGGGTGGGTTTTTGGAAGTGGCGTGTTGAAGGTGCCCAGTGGGGTCGGTACACGCGTGGCACAGCTCCGGGGGTGGCGGGGGCTTCGTCTCGGTAACGAAGCGATCCCAGGCTCCCCCAGACGCCAGCACCCGACGCCGCAACGGCTCTAATAATTACGAGCCCCGGGCCTTATCCCGGGGCTGGTAGGTCTCCTTCCACCTTTTCCCGCCGGCTCGTAAACTGAGGGTTCCGCTGGGGCACGGCGGGTCCTGCCGGCGCCGGGAGGAAGGGGGTGCCCCACGCATCTTCTCCTCTCCGCATCGACAGGAATTTCAGCTTGTTTTTTCTTTCCTGCTGTTTCCTCTTCAGTTTCGCCGGCGGAACCCGACGAGTGCTTTGCACTCCAAACCGCCGAGCGATGGGACCGAGAGGATAACATTCAGGGCTTGAAAAAAAATCCCTAATGCCCCCAAGAATATCGCTTAAAAACTACTCCGAAATATTCCGTAGCTTTTTAATTGAAGTAAACAAAGTGCAACAAATCCTAACTCTTATATGATTGCACTGAGATTAGGCTCTAATTGCTTAAGGTTCAGGTGGAATCTGCAGGCTAAAGCCTCTAAGAACAATCTGAATTTCACAATCATTCTGTCAAAAGCAAAGAGATGAGAGCCCACACGCTTCCTAACAAGTCATTTTTAACAGTTACAAGCTTCTCACAAAGACCACACAGGGAGTCTAAGAGATGCAAATCTAATCCCTGGTCATTCTGCGGGCCTTCAACAAAGATGTACTAAAGCCTAATAGAAAAGAAATCAGTTCTCTGTCACCAGCTCCTACTAAAATCTATTAAAGAAAGTACGGATCTTGTATTTACAGCAGTTGCTTTTAAAGGTTAAGAACAAGTATATATAAAAGGTATATTTTTTTATGTGAAATATTAAAAAAATACATCTACTTTTTATTCCTAACGATGCTTTAGTATTTAGTTTGTATTCACGGAGCAAAGGAATCATCCACTATCCATCCCTTTGTTCTTCGAAATATTAGCAACAGAATTTTTTCAATAGTTAGTCATTCGGACGGGTGCCGTTTCGCTTTCTTTTTTCTTTTTCTTTTCCGTTTCTTTTTTTCTTTTTTTTTTTTTTTTTTTTTTTTCCAGGCTCCTTCATTTCAAAACCCGCGCAGGGACCTCGGAGCAGCGGTGGGTATCTGGTCAAAATACTTTGAAATGTCTCCATCCCATCGGTAGTTTGACCACTGTCTAGGAATGAATATTTAAATCAAACGAATATTTAAATAAAGAAGAATAAAAAGCCCAGCTGTGCATTGGCAAACGATACACAGAAATAGGCAGCCTTTTCCAGGGCGCTCTCCTCTCCTAAGTTTTGTTTTTAATGAGATCACCCCTTTTCCCCTCCCCCCACCCCGCTCTCTAACTCGCTGTATACTGGATTACCTCTACCTCCCGACAAATCTCACCCTGATTTGCTTAGACTCTCTAGTGTACATTTGAATAATTCAAATTAACGCGAAAGCCAGCACTTTTCTACACGAACACCCTCATACGCAAACAAACATCTACCCACACCTTAACGCCCATGCGTACATCAAGCTTTTACAGATCCGTTAACACGGGGATACGCACACACTTTTTGTAGCACCTCTAATTTGGGGTCACTTTTGTTGGTAAGGTCCCTTTTGCCCGGAAATGGAGGGGGGAACTGGGGAGAGAGGGGTGCTATCCCCCTCTTGTGGGGTGCCGTTAGGCGGAGGAGTCCTGTCTACCTTGCAGCTATGGGATTAGACCTTTCATCCCACCCTGGAAAATCTCCTCTAATAAAATAAACGGGTCACTTGTTGATGTTCTCTTAGAGAGCAATATGCATGGGAGGAGCGGAAAGGACGCGAAGCGGGGTATTCTTAAATGAAGAGGGGAACTAAAGACTGTTCTGGAGAATAGATGATGCTTCTGGAGGTGAAGTGGCCGCTTCTGTTTTGGGGCTATGTTTCCGATGTGGTTAAATATTTGACCCCCGACAATAGGTAATGTATCTCCAGATCTTCCTGAAAAATCGGAAATCGGATTGGACTCGTTTCCCCGCTCTGCTGAGAGCCCTGGAATGCTTTTCCCAAGCGATAAGGAACAGAGTACGATCCAGCGGAATGGAACACCAGCGAACCGCCGTGGCTTGAGGAGAGGAGAAAACACCTGGGGCCCAAACCTGCTTGCCTGTTCCCTGTGATTAACACACAGATTTCAGGGAAAACCACATGCGAATAAAACCATCAGTTGTCTTGGCAATAACTTTACCTGAGAGGAACAGGTCCCCTTTCTTCCTCCTCTTTCGCCCCCTATGCTCACCTCCCACTTCGTGATCTTCGTGGGAGAATCAGCTCCAGCTCAGAGGCTGGAGGAAAGCTGCTCTCCCTCTGCAACAGCGGGACCGCGAAAGCCTTTCCGACGCCGCGAGCGCGTCACCCACCGCGAAGCGGTACCAGCTGCCCGGCGCCCCTTCCCTCTGCAAAAGTGCCTGGAAAGTATCCAGCCGCTTCCCCCACCCCAAATTTGCTTCATGAGAGCGAAACCAACCCGGAGGAGCGCCTTGTCCCCGATGCCCGTCCAGACGTGCAAGGGTCCTACAAGCGATCAATGGGCACTTTTTTTGAGGGAGAAGTGGGGGGGGGAGAATAGAACAGGTTTGTCACTGTGGTACCTCGGGCCGGGGAGGGAACACTTCAAAACCCCGAGCTAAGCCTTTCTGGGCCTCCTGCACCCGGCCCTTGCCGGGCCCTCTGGCCCAGGCCCTAGTTAGGGCTCAGACCTAATTGCGCGGAGGGGGAAGTGCAGGGTCCTTCTTTGGCGGCCTGGGGGTATCAAGGTAGAAAACCCAAAGGAAATAACTTTCTCTGATCTTTTTTTCTGACCGGGGAAAGGGCGACACACCGGGGGGGGGAGAAGAGGGGGGGGAGCAGGGGAAGGTGGGAGCAGCCGAGGCGGAGGGGGAAAAAGGGACTGGAGCGCAGCGGGGAGGAGGGTGAAAAGTCTGAGCTCTGCCTCGGAACGGGCCCCCCAGGCGGGGCCGGAGAGGCACAAACCCACCTCTAGTCTTCACCGGTGTGCCTATGGTTAGCAAGTCGGTAATAACAGTGTACCTCTTGCAGGGATAATTCAGCTTTCTACGACATTGCCTTATTTAGTAAAATATTTATTTATTTACACACACACACACACACACACACACACACACACACACGCCTTCTGATAGCTGATTTGGCCCTTTGAAGTGCCAGAGAATAAAACAGTGTGGCGGAGGGTGGGAGCCAGGAAAAGCAGTGCTGCAAGGATGGGCCACCCTGTTGAGCTGCAAGAAGCAAGTGCCTGCTCCCAAAACTCGGGCAGGCACCGGGCAGAGGGCTGGGCGCTGCCCGCAACGCTCACCGCCCCACAGCCGAGTGATGGAGGGGAAAGGGAACGTGCTGTGTGCGGAGCTGGAAGAGCCTTCTTTTCGCTCTTGGTTACCCGCAGGCTGGCCCCAACTTTCCTGCCTGCTCCTCTCCCGCAGGATGATCACGGCGGAGGGCGCCCAGGCCTCCAGCTTTAGCTTGGCTTTGGGCACTTGAGGAATAAGAAAAAAGCTGCAGAGCAAGCAGGGGCGGGGGGTGCTATTCCTGCCCGCAGCAGGATCTGCCCTCCTGAGGTCAGCTCGCCCTTCAGACTCTGCTGCCCGGCTTTTTTGTATTCTTTACCCTGTGCTCTCTACAGGGCGGGACGCGGCTGCGGGCTGCCCCGCTCTCCGACAGACTGGGCTGCTCCGGGGCACTGCTGGCTTGGCTGTCGGGCTCGGCGAGCTCCCGTTTCCCTTTATACCTCCGTTCAACTTTCCTTCCCCAGCGCCTTACTTTAAAAAGCAAGTTACAATTTTCTAGGGATCATTTACCCCGTGTATTCTTGATTAAATGACTGTTAACCCTAAGAGGCTGATGGGACAATCAACATGCTTTTCCAATCACCATTCTGCCCTCGGCTGTAGCTTTTTTCCTTTTCCTCCAACAGAGACTCTCGCTGTAGGTCAAACCTTTGCTTTCTAAAGCAATTAAGTCATATTTTCAAAAAGAATATTAGATTAAAAATACATCGTGATTAAAGTATCGTGTAAAAGGTCTGCAGCGGGGAGAAAATATTTGGTGCTCGTCTACAGATTCTCTCACCTACCACCTACTCTGAATGCGTCCTGTATCTTCCAGCATGTCCGGCTCTCATGATTGCAAATAGGCCTG
This sequence comes from Loriculus beryllinus, assembly GCA_039877255.1. Lineage (NCBI taxonomy): Eukaryota > Metazoa > Chordata > Aves > Psittaciformes > Psittacidae > Loriculus > Loriculus beryllinus. The sequence goes on from JBCJKH010053911.1 coordinate 28,966, forward strand.
TTTTCAAATGGAAATAGGACTTCCAAACTGATTATGTGTATTGAATCGGAATCACTCGCTAGATCCTCTTGTATAAAATGTATTGAAAAAAGCGTGATGGTTGAACAGCGCTGAAACTAGCTCCTTCTCATCTCAGGGAGGTCGATCTATTTTACAACTTTTTGCCATTTGTGAATGTTTCAGCTAGATAATTACGCTGCCATTGTGCAAGGGCTATGCACTGACACACAAACACCCCCTCCCCCGCTACACACATACTTCCCCCCCCCCCTCCAATCCCAGCGCACACACCTCCGCCTTCTCCGCGCAGCCCGCTCCGCGCACAGCCCACTCCGTGCCCGGACTTGCACGGCAGGAACACGCCGGCCCTCCCCACGCAGCAGTTCAGCCACCACCACACACCCGCGGCGTGTCCCAGCGCCCGCCGCCGCCACACACAGCCTGCCCGTCACACCAGGCAAGGATCACACGACCCACCATCAGCCTCCCGAGCCCGACGGGACTACTCGGTTCCCACATCTGGGTCCTGCTTAAAACAAGCAGGCTGTGTAGGTGTGTGTGTGCATCGAAAAACCAGAGCCAGGGAGCAACAGCTATTGCTCACACGCGGAAGATCGAAGACAACCTCCGTGCAAAGGTTCCGTCTATTGACATGTAATGAGAACTTTAAATCCTGTCATATCTTGCAAAGAATAATCCATTCAAATTCAGAAGGGTAATTAAAAAGCGATGAGAGAAAAGGGAGATCTGCACCGGGCAGGAAGCAGGCAGCCCCCCGTGCCCTGGAGAGAGAGAAATAGGAGGCAGGAAGTGGGGTTCCCCCGCAGCGCTCCCAGGACGAGGGTGGCAGTCGGGACGGGCCTGCGGAACCCGGGCTGCCCCGTTCCCACCCCCGCCGTCCCGCCGCTGCGGGGTACGAGCCTGCACAAACTTTCTCTTGTGCTTCCTCCGTGGTTGCCTTCCCCTCACCTAAACCAACCAAACGCAACCAGAGCTCGTCGGGGGCGGGGTGCCCGGTCCTGCGTGCCCGCAGGGAGCCCCCGCGGCCGGATGGGCCAGGACCGCTGCTCCTCTGCGCACCGCGATGGGAGCGGCTGCCCGGTACCACCCTGCATAGTCCCGTGAAAGTGGCTGCACAGGAACCCTCTGACAGTTCAGAAGATGCCAGTGCTGGGACCTGTCCTCCGTTCTTGCCCGCACTCGCACAGTACCTTTGCGAAGACGCAAATTCGTCCGGCAGCATCCCGTCCTCGGTCTTTTTTGGGTTACCGCGGAGGTGCCGAGCACTTCCCTGCCACTACCTCGCTAAGCAAGTGTGGTGTGAGTTGCAGTGACGGGGCAGCACCGGGTCCCCGAACCCCATGCCACTGGCCTTAGCTATGGCAAGGCGCCATAGGCGATCAACACCTTGTCAGGGCTGTTGGACGGAAGTCAAAGGGGTTCCTGGCCCGGCGTTCTCAGCCCTCCCACAGGGGCATCTCCCGTGTGCCAAATACGGGAGAAGCTGCTGGTGCGCACAGCTGTATCTGCCCGGCAGCACCTGCAGCCTGGCAGCCTGGCAGCGCAGGCAGAGGCTGTTTTAGCTGGCGTTTAAGAAATACAGAGCGAGGCAGGCGCTGCCCTCGGCCGCCCGCAGCCCGCGGGCGGGACCTTTGCTGGGCTGTTCCTGGCCCCGCGAAGGATACCCGCGGGCAAGGACCGTTGACCGGACAGCGGGCAGCCCCGCGGTGGCAGAGCCCGCGGGCAACGGGCAGGATCAGGCCAGTTCCCCTAGACGGAGAACCCCGAGCTGAGCTCCAGCGGCAGCGTTGGTCGCGCCGGGAGTTGTTTTGGTAGGCGGCGTGGCGAGGGGCAGCGCCGAGGGCGCCCCGCGGGGACTGGAGGGGGTTGCGCGACGGGGCCGCTCCCGGCGGGGTAGAGGCGGAAGGTCCACGGAGGATTTCCTCGGTGTAAAATAATAATAAGAGCGGAGGCACAGGCCGGAGGGCGATGCGTCTTTTAAAGGGAGGGTTTTCACATTTCTGCCCTCCTCTGCTCCCCAGACCACTCAGTTTATGCCGGGCATATCAGCTCCTACATATACCACCAGATGCACATGTATACAGATACAATTCTTATATAGACGCACACAGGTAGAGTAAATGCTCCGCATCGGTCGTCCACTTGTTAGGGGATTTTTCTTCCCCTGCGATGAGAGAATGCAGAGAGAGGTGCGGGGGACGGCGCCATTCGTGCACTCCATTTCTCAGCAGCAACAGTGCGTTTCTGAAGTAACGTGCAGGTTAAGAAGAAAAGCCGAGAGCAGTAAGGTGCTCAAGAAAAAGACAATATTTTTAAGAGCTTCTCTAAATAAGAGCAGTACCGAAAACAAAAAGTTTACGGAACAAAAGCACCGAAAGAAACTCCGAAAGAGCCGCATCCTAGAGTCACTGTATTAGGTCAGTGACACACTGAAATTAACTCAGCCACTTCAGCAACACCTTTGATACGAAGCAAAAAGTCTGCTCCCTCCAAGATCCCAGGTGTTCAAGTTTGTCGCCTTCTAGCACGTTATTACTTGCCCAAATTTACTTGATAGAGAAGGATCCGATGAAACCCATCAGAACAGATGGAAGTGCAGATCTCACACGTTGCTTAGTTTTCTAAGCATTGCAACTATCCTTTTATTATTTTTAAAAAGGAAAGAAAAGTAGAAAGAAAAGAAACCACAGAACACCAACACAAACCCAACCAAACAAAGCCCAGCTGAAAAAAACCCCAGCCTCGTGTGTACATGCGCTGTATTCTTTCCCTGTACACTTTAAAGAGCTCCTGTACCGATGGAGCGCTACTCAGAATGACACAGGGAGTTCTCATTGAATGAATGAAATAAGTCACATACGTTCGCTAAAATCAGCTTTATAAATTCATTGCCATAGAAGCACAACCTACAAACTAATTTAAAATTACTCGGAAAGTCCCGCTGTGTTTAACGAATAGAAATATATTTCAGAATACAGTAAACATCTCAGTCACATTTAGTTGTTAGAGTGAGAAATGGAGCCAGTCAGTAAAACTAGACCTAAGTATCACTTGGTGAATTTTTTTAGAATATACATTTTAAACTTTTTTGTTGTATTTCCATACACCAGCTCAGGACAGCGGATTCACACCATCTTTGTCAAGTAGTGCAAGTGCACTCGGCAATTTGGAAATGATTTTTGCTTCTTTAGGTCTGTGCCATTGTAAAAAAAAAAAAAATAAAATAAAAAAAAATAAAGAAAATACCTATTTCCCTCTTCCCCCTCCCCCCAACGAAAACCTTTACATGGAAGATTAAATGTCATAGTTAACCTTTTTATCTCTAGGTTTCTCAAGAATTTTTCTGCAGAAGTTGTTTAAAGCATCAAAACGAATTTCAGTTTCTTTTAGCATCAATACATCTTATTCACCGTTTTATTTATATAGCTGACCAGAAGCCTTCGAGAAAAAGACATAGGATAAAGAAAACTTTGACCTTACCTGCTCCCTATGTGCTCGCAGCAAGGGGAAAAAAAAAAAAGGGGGGGGGGGGGGGAGGAAAAGCCATTTCGTCTTCTTCACCCCTTTGCCAGAGACGGTACCC
>JBCJKH010053912.1:0-12685 GCA_039877255.1 Loriculus beryllinus
TTCAGATACTGGAAGGCTGCTATGAGGTCTCCACGCAGCCTTCTCTTCTCCAAGCTGAACAGCCCCAACTTTCTCAGGCTGCCTTCATGCAGGAGATGCTCCAGTCCCCTGATCATCCTCGTGGCCCTCCTCTGGACTTGTTCCAACAGTTCCATGGCCTTTTTATGTTGAGGACACCAGAACTGCACACAATACTCCAGGTAAGGCCTGTGCCTTGCTGGTACTGATGATGGTTTGACTTCCTGGCTTGTCCTTAGCCTTGCCTAAGTCATCTTGACAATTCACTGACCCAGATCACTGTGGCTGGACCTGCTCTGTTTTTCTTGCTTGGGTACAGTGATGTCGAGCTCCAGAGGAAAACAGTGGCCAGAAGTCTGGAAGGAACACCTCACAAGGCCATTAGAGAAGACTCAATTCTTTGGGATGGGCAGTGGGGAGACAGCTATCCTGCACTGTATGAGCAAGAAGGGCTGTGCAGGCAAAGCTGGAGTGAGCAAAGGAAAGCTGAGGAACCTCAAAGAAATCAGCAAAATCTGTTCACTTGCTTACAGTGAATGGTGGACAGCTGGGACTTCAGTCAGGGAAAGAAGAACAAAACATAAGAACTGGGAAAACATGCGTGAGTAATGTTATCAAGGACTGCTGAAGGCATCAGCTCTGTGGGATGGGGTAGTACTATAATCTCTCTCTCCCTCTCAGAGAAGTCGAACAGCTGAGTAACACAGGATTATAAATGCTCAGCGCGGATTCTAATGCTTTCTCTGTTTGCATTAGGGCCCATAATAGAGCATGGTGGTTTTTGCCATGATCTATTGGGTTTTGATCATGACTGCATCAGCTTCATCTTCAAAGTATTCCAATGCAATGGACAAAGGGAGAGCAGTAATGAGGAACTTCAAAATGCTATGAGTGAACGAACGTGCTGGCCTTGGCTACTCACCTGTACTGTGTCTCAGGGATTCCCATTCTACTAGACAGGAGTTTCACTTCTTTGCCTCGATCCAAACCAAGGGAGATTTTCTTCTTCCCTCTCTGCATCAACTGTCTGTGCTGCCAAGGACTATATATTCCCTTCCCTGAACTACAGTGTGTAGTTTGGCTCTCAGAATCCACAGGGGGAAAAACTATCAAGGATCGCTAAATTTAACGTTTCCATCTCTCTGCAGCTCCCCTTAAGCCAAAACTTGCTGAAAGCTGGAAAGTGTCTTTGAGGAATTATCACCATATATTTGTCGTGTTCTTATATTTATTGTTTTAAGAGATGGAATATTGGATTATATTAGCCCTTTGGTCTGATGTGGTACAGGCATTCTTATTATCTGACTGTATTGAGTAATCATACTATCTGACTATGCGGAGTAATCATACTTCTTATCTAAATATGACTGAGTAATCATACTTATTATCGAAGTATGACTAGCATAATATGACATATACTAAGTATGACTATGCAAGTTTCTCAAACTTTGTGTTGTAGATAAAACCAGCTGGTTTGAAGAACAACAAATAACTGGATAACACTGCTGAACTGACATATTTTTTCTGATTCTCATAAGGTAGCTATTAAAATTGCGAAGCTGCCTTAGACTTTTAAAGAGGTCTTTAAATGTACCTCTTTTCCTGGATCATAGCCCAAAGTTACAGGAACAGTGCATTCTCTCCATGCACTAATTTCTGACAAAAAAAAAAAATACCATTGTTTTATAATTGAATTAATATTGTACCACTTCAGTAAGCAAAAAGGCTTTAACTCATTAAAATTTACCGAGCTGCCACTGCTTTCCCTCAAAATCTTTTTATAGGTTCAATATTAAATGAAGAGTCTTGAAAATATTTTCTTGAATTCACATTTACTTTGTAGTGGTTTGTTCTTAGAAGAAAAATAAATAAACCCAAATATTTAAAAGTCTCATTTGAGCTTAAAGATTTTGTGATTTCTGAAAGAGTATAGAGCTTTCCTTACCCTGTGCAAAGAAAACTGTCTGTTTCCCTAAACCTCATAAGTAGTCAAACTGATTCCTCAAAGATGCCCTTTATTTTTTCTCTCCGGATCAGGAGGCAGTTATCTCCCTGCTGGCACTAACACAGCCCATGGACAGAGGGGACTATCTAATGTCACCTCAGCTGCTCTGATCTCAGGGCTCAGCCTCATGCTGTCTCGGTTTCAAGAAGCTGATTTGATTTATGAGCATTATGGCACCTAGTTCTCAGAGCATCGTAAAAAGCCTGTCCAACATTAAAACTGCTGAGTTCCTGCTCTCTAACTGGATGTCTCATGGTGAACTTCTCTACCAGCTGCTCATATTCATCACTCACTGACCATTCCCTTCATCCAGCTCACAAGCGAAAAGCTCTCTGCCATCTCCTGACCTTTATCCCACGTGTACACCACTGCTCCTCTGCTGCCAGGTATGTGTCCCCGTAACGCACTGATGAGAGGTGATAGTCCTCACACTTGGCTGGGTTTTCCAATGAACACAAAGCTTCTCCAAGGAGCCTTGAACCATCTTTTGATGTACTTGCCCCAGATGGTTGTCAATTCTCCCCACTCTCTGCTGCTGTTTGAATCTGAGTCTTGGTCTGAGCTGACATTAGCTGGTTTCCTGCTTTTCACATCCAGCTACTGTGCTGGCTGGCATTTTGCAAGCGCCTTGACTAGACAGTTAGATATGAAGTCTTCTCATTAACACATCTCTTGTAATTGGAAGAAGGCCAAAGGCTGGGAAAGGCAAGTTTCCAGCTCTGCCTTTAACTATTATTAACACTAATAGTTAAGGTTAAATGAGAGCAAGTGCTAGTGACTGGGAATGAGCTCAGAGGACCAGAAGGTGATGTGTGGCAAGTGCTGGGGAAGCAGGAGTGACTGAAATGACTGAAAATCCATCCTTGACTGAGTACCTTTGGCACAAGGTTACAATGGCACATCCTTTTAATACTTGTTGCACTGCCTTGCTTTTCAGCTATGTTGACTCACTCTCTAAGAAAAGCTACTGCTACAGATCCCATGGGAGCTCCATTTCTGACTCCTCAGGATCTGGGTCAGGCTCTCTTACTCGTTCATGCTGAGACCATGCGAATGCCCAGGAGATGGACAGATCTGCACAGCCTTGTCTCTCTCGACAAAGAAAGTTTGCAGCAATTTCTTCTCTTTTGCTAATACAAGATGTATGTACCCTCCAGCTGTGGCTTGTTTAGGAGTAGCAGAGAACATAATCAGAGATGTGTCTTTTTCAAAACTGAGCACTATTATGTAGTAGAGTAGAAGTAGTATTTGAGTAGAAGTGCAGAAGCTAAAGGCCAACAAAGTTCAGTGAATGCATAGCAGTGGTTTCATTTCCTGGCTGAAACTAAGCATGGGAGAAGTTAGTTCTGGAGAGAGCACTCTTGAGCTGATGGAGAACAGGTCATGCTACCAAATCTTGATTCCTGATGCAGTGGTTAGTGGGTATGGATGTTTGAATCCTTGGCATGCTCCCGGCACTGGAAGCTTCAGCCACTGCAACACAGCACTGCAAGCATCTGAAACAGTAAGATATGGTAATGAGAATCCCTGTAGTCAAACTGTCTCTTTAAGGTATCTGTCCTTTTAAGGTACTGCAAAAAAACATTCCTGCTTTGCTCTGAAGGTAAGGCAGAACAGGGAGAGGACCTTTGCACACCAGTGTGGGATTGTAATACCTGCCTCCAAGCCTGAGCAGTAGGCTCTACTCCAGGTCATTGAAGGAAGATGGACTAGCTCCTGTGAGGGCTTAAGTAGTGCCACAGATGAGAGAGCAGAGGTCTGCAGGCTGACAGGTTGTAGCCCTCGGTTCCTAATTGCAACAAAATGATTTGGCTATGAAGTGGTGAGCAGATTTACCACTAAAGTGGTAAATGTTCAAATCACAAGATAATGAAGGCTAATGAGGGACATTTGCAAAGCAACAACTTTGTGAAGCAGCATGGAAATTGCTGCCAGCATCCCATGAAACCCTGGAGTAAAGGGAAAAGCCAGAGAAGTGAGCTGAACACTATCCATCCTAAAGTGAGCCTGCCTTGCAAATGGTCTGGTTTTGCTCTTAGTAAAGAAAGGTTCCTCACTTCTAGCAAAGATTTTCCCATTCCCCTTTCTTTTTCTTTACCATCATATGATTAGGATTACCTATGGGAAAATAGCAATTTCCCCATGCCGTTGTCCTCAGACCCTAAGAACAAGAAAGTTTATAAGGAGGGTTGTGAAATCCAATTTAATCCAACCTCAGCACTGGTTCTGATATGCTACTCTCCTCTGAATAATTCTAACATGCGGATGCTATCTAGCCATCCTCCTCTAGCAAGCTGAACAGTCCCAAGAGCCACTAAAGAGCAGCAAAATCTACATCAGAGCTTGGCAAAATGAGTAGCTGTGCCAAAAAACAGGAATACAGGAAACAGGACCTGGATCTATATTGACATTATTGCCCCTGCCTTCTCCAGCATTAGAAATTTAGCACCTATATGGATTGTGGTGAGGTATTCACTTAACACTACTGGTATAACATCCAAACTGCATGACTGTAGACTGGTCTATCTTAATCAAGGCAAGAGAAACGAGTCATTAAGTGATGCAGAAAGGAGCTACTGGAGCTGCTCAGAGGAAATTGTTTTGACTAAACAGAGAGGTACTGGCTTTGGTGCCTTTCTTTCATTGGGAATGATTGTTACTCCAGCAGCAACAATACCCAAGATACTTTACTTGCACGCAAATACTGTGTGAGGTTGTGCAGCTAGATATGTTTTTTAGACTTCAAGAATTTTCAGCCAAACAGCCCAGCAAAAATGACTGCAACAACAGCAAATTGCTAATGTCTTTGAATGAGACCAACTTAAACGTTCATGCCATTCCTTCTGTAGTGATTTAATCTGTGGCAAGAGATATGGAATTTAAGTTTCAAGTATGAAACTCAGGTTTGTTCTAGAGTTGTGTGGCTGAATGGCAGGGCTGGCTGTACCCACACCTAGCATACTTACATCATTAATTCCCCTGATGGTCAGAAACTCCTCAGCTATTCAGATGTATAGATGAGACAATAGACTGATCTGAGACAGTGGGCCAACTCTGAACTCCTAGCCACCTTCACAATTAAGTGTTTGGCTAATCGCCACAATAGCCTCAGAGGGGAGGTCTGTAACTACTTGGAGATCCCCCCATGCAGCTCCTGCCGTGCCCTGACCAACTGACAATGTTTCAGTATGTAAATTAACATTATGGGTGGAGAATATGGCCACCCCAGAGACTCCCAAAGCGGGATCTGATGCAGCATTGATTAAGCTGTATGTAAGTCTTGTTTAGGGACTACAGGAATTGTCTTCCAGAGCTGTCAGACTCATCAGAGTCCTCTATGAGAAGAGACTAATTCCAGGTCTCTTACTGATGAGCTATGAGGAGGGCTACAATCTGCTGCTGGACTGAAACACAGAAAGACTTATTAAAATCCTTTATATGTTGGCTGAAATCACATAGTAGTGAGAGCAAAATGAGAATATTGGTTCTGACCACTGGCAACAGGGGGGGATTGGCATGCACAGTGGGAAAGTGATGGCAATCACAATGCAGGCAGAGCAAGGAGTCCAGTGTATTGTAAACTGAAGAAAAGGTGGAAGGAAGTCAAGGCTCTTGTTTCGTGAAATACAGTCCTAAGCTGAAGTCCACGGTGTAGGAGCTAATGGAAAGAAGGGGTGGAAAGGAAAATGAGAACTCAGGATCCAAGTCTTCCAATTCTGTGTCTGAGAGAACAGTGATATGCCTTACTGGTTAAGGAGACCTGAAGTCAGGACTAATGAATACTGCTCCCAGCTCAGGACTTTGCCGTGTGTCTAGACTTCTCATCAGTGAGGCTTCCGCCCACTGAACCAAAGCTATTCTTGGTTGTGGGTGGCCAGTTACCTTTCCCCCCATCATTCCCTTGGCCGGTGCCACATACCATGTGCCATAAACTCATCTATCTCCCACAGTGACAGAAGAAAAGGAAAGGACAGGAGCATCCTGTTACAGCCAGATCTCTGCCAACCCTATCCAATTCCTGACATACCCTTACGAGGTCAGGAACCAGTGGGAGGGTGGCAGGCTTCTCAGGAGCTGCCTATTGTGGCTCTCACTTAATCCTCAGCTTTCCATTATGGTGAAGAGACCAACCAGTTAAGCAGTTCCTGGGGTAGCCCAGCAACAGTAAACTCAAACAAAGGCTGGCAACAGTTATCTTCAAAGACAAGCAGAGAGTCACCAGGATGCCCAGCATCCCTCTGCCCTAACCTTCTCCAGCACTGGGAATAGAAGCCACCCAACCTGCCTGCTGAAGTCCACTCCTACCCCGCTACTAGCAGCATCCAAACAGCAGCTGCTCTTCTTGGAAGTGCTTACTTATGTTTCTAGATGAGCAATAAACAGTCCTGGTGGGGTAAAGGTGCTGCAGTCTTCTCTGAAGTACTATGAGCAGTATGGGTATAACCTGAGGACACAAGTGCATGCTTCTTCTTGCTACAGCTCCCCACATCAGCAGTGATTCAAATAAGTCATGAGAGTAGCATCTCTCTCAGACCAGTGAAAGGAGCCATAAAGTTGTACACTAAGCACCCTTTATTGCTTCTTGAGAGAGCAAAGCCTTCCAAGGTTTGGTATCAAAGGATACCCCTTCTGCAGCAGGATGACCCCCATAAAAGTGAAATACAGTGGATGGGCAAGTGATACAGAAGCAGGGCTGGAGGAGTGAAAAAGAAGGATGGAAAGCAAGCAAGGGAGAGAAAAGAAATAGCATCACACAAGGAAGACCCCTCAAAGCTCCTCAGGAGCTGAAGGAGGGAAAATAATCAGCTGAGCCAGGTGCAGAGTAGCTCTGGGGACAAAGCAAGTGGACTCAGATCTGCCTGTTTCAAGTGGCTGATTGCAGACATCAGGAGCAATCATGGCAACAGTACTGTTTTTCCTGAAGCCAGCTCTAAATAGCTAGATGTCAGACACAAACTAAATAACAGACTGTTATGCCACATAAGATGTGAATTCTTTCTCACTATCTGCTAAGAAATCTGCCAGCAAAGCTCAGGTGGAAACTGCACTCTGAGCACACAGAAGGTGGCTAGCACGGCCTAAAGCAAGAGCAGGAGCCTCGTGATTTAACCATGAGATATAGGAGCCAGCCAGAGACATGTGTCCTCAGTGGGGTGCAGCTTGTAAACAGCAAAGAAGGGTTAGAAGTGCAATTAGTCTGTATGACAACTGTGACCACCTTCTGTCACCACGCTGGGCCAGGCCAAATCCCCCTTCCTCCCTCTCTTGCACAAAGCTGGGCCAAGACACAGGGCTTATAAACATGTTCAGCTGCCTGTCAGCCCAGGGGAAAACAACAAACACACCCACAGCAACAGGCAGGGCTGTATATGGGCAAGCCCGGACTATTGGCTGGCACGGATGGCTGTCAGACCTTGAACAGACTGTAAGTAGGGAAGGCTAGGATACTGGAGAATCGTTGTGGGACTTAGTAGTGGTCAGTTCTCTTCTTGTGGTCAGCACTGACACAGATAGCCCAGCACAACACAAGAAGAACTAAAATTGTAGTAGCAAGATACTGTGCAACCCAAGCTACAAGATGTGGGAAACACCAAGGCAGAGATCAAACACCTTCGATCTCTCTTATCTAAGGCATTTCCCTCCAGTTCATGCATCTCCACTCAGGCTAACAGCTGAAACTCCACGAGCCATTGCATGTTTCCCAGTCAGGAACCACGTGTCTACTGATCCAGCCACTTTCAATCCTGTAGCTCTTTGTCGTTTGATATGACAATGTGGGTTTTTATGACTTCTCATGGCTTCTCAGCTACAAGCAGCTCTAGAAGACATCAGCTGGGTTGCCGTTGTTGCCAAAATGTTCCTACGTGAGTAAGAATAAAAGGCAACAAATTCCATCACCTCTTTCCATCCCTGTGCCCAGGAGGACAGTTGTTCACAACAGGGTCATATTTTGTGGTTTTTTTTAATCAAAGGTCCTGCCTGCTTTGTCTTTGAAGTGAAAGTCAAAACTCAAGAATAAGCAGTGTTGGAGGAGGCAAGCACAGGCACTATGCTGTCTTGCATTTGCTTTATCACATTCCCTGAGATGCTTTCCCCCACTCATTTTTGGGTCCCTCTACAGTCTCCTGGCTACAGATCTGGCATCTGTGTGCAGAGAAGGAAGGATCACACACGATGGTCAGCATGCAGTCTTGCTCAGGAAACAAGGTTACAATGGAACTCTGGGGAATATGGAGAACTATTCCTTTGCTGCCTTCCTAAAAAGCTTCAGTCACAGTTCCACTAATGATATCTTACAGTGTTTAAGTGGGAAGGGATGGAAGTGACATAATGCCAGACAACAAGGCAGAAAGAAGATTATAAGCTCCATGCTTCCAGAAATTACACCAAAAGCCTAACTGGAGAGGTCCTGAAGGCTGAACCTCTGACTTGCCTTTGGTCACTGGGTCAGCCAGTCCAATAGACTGACTTTCATTAATCTTCATATAGGAAGAAATTATATTGGCCCTGTTATCCATCCTGGTCCTACCCTCCCCTTTCTCTCGTGAGTCCAGCCAGCAGCACAACATGGTCTATGTGCTGGGGGGCATTGCTGACCTGTGAATAGCCCAGATGATTTGCTCAAGTGTTTTCTTCGATAATCAACATTTTAATTCTGAGATGATTCATCTGTACCACTGTTTGAGCATTATCATAGCCTGGGTTAATCACTTTCCTATCTGCCTGCGATTTCACATCTTTGTAGCAAAGAGTGTTCACTTCCACTTTTTCTTACCAACACTTCCTAACTGGAAGGAGTGCTATATATCCAATTAATGAGTCCAGTCTCAACTCATTACCCTGTCCCTGCAATACCAAAGTGCTGGCAAATACCTTCCATACACTCTGAAGGTTCTTGTTTGTATCACAATCCCCAGGCTGCTGATAACCATGACTATTCAGGAGTGTACACACAGAACAGGGAGCAGAATCTATAGTGAGGTGCACTAGGAAATCCAGAAACACAGGCCATGTGTCCTACCAAAAGCCATTGGATCCATGCCCCTACCCTGTGCATGCAGTATGCTGCACTAGGCACTAGGGCCTGGATTCACACTTCTTGGACCACAGATGCTGCTGCCAGAACTCAACATAGTCTGGCGAGCTCTGTAATTACCCGATTTATCTCTTCGTTCTGCCCTTGAGAGGAGTGAAGTACCAGGTCTTTCCCTCCCCTTTGGAGCCACCTGATACCTCTTTGGGTATGACACCAGATCCTAATGCCTGCCTTAGCTGAAATGTTACCCTTTACAGTGCCGGGCACCCGGCCAGCCCTCCTGCACCAGCGGCTGGGCGTGCAAAGGGCCAGCATGTTTGCACGCAGCTCCGTTCCATTCAGCCTCTCCCAGCAGCTGCTGCAGGGGTGATGGGGACAAGCAGATCTGTTTTCAGACCCCCTGCGGAGGCTTCAACAGGTCTGTTTATTCACTGATTTAAGAAATCCAGCTGCAGTTATGGTTCAGCCGCTGAGAAAAGGAGACCCAGGCTGGAGGCTTGGCTCGGGGCAGGTCTTCTGCCACTGTGCGCGCTGCTGTGCTTGCTCCATTGTTACCCTGCTCATATCACCATCACACATATGGTGCAGCCACAGTGCTGATTTCATCACTTAGCTACGTATCATAAAACTTCCTGAAGCAGAAACCTCTTCTGCCGAAGTCTTAAGGTTCTGTGACAAAGGAGAAAGAGAAACAATCCTCTTCATTGCCACTGCTCACTGTCAGTAGCTTCTGTCAAATCGTCTTTTGTCAGGCAGTACTGAATCCCTGATCCTCATCAACATGATTGGCTTCTGCAAGAAGACCTGCTTGGTCCTGTTGAAATCAGACAGTTCTATCTATTTCCCCAAAGATGTCAGTGTTCCACCTGTAGTGGTTTTGTATTTACTTTCAAATCATGGATGGAAATGTTGACCAATTTCAACTATTGATCCCTGCAGAAACCAACCAAAATACCAAACAGCATTTCTAAAAGACAATTATTTCTCCTGTCCACTAAAAGTTCTCAGTTCACTTAACTATGCTTTATTGGCTTGGCATAGTACATCTTCTTAATCAATACAGCATACTCTAATTTCCTTTATATCAGTAGGTCATGCCTTACAAATTGTGTACTGTAATGCTATAAATTTACTTTATCGAACACAACTTTTTTAGCAAACAATGCTGAGTATCCTATTCCAAAGGGCATGTTCCTAACCTATAACTCATCTTTATCAGATTTTCCACTATTATTTATCAGATAGCTGTAGCTACCTAAAAACCACTTTAGAACCTTTAGGGCTTCTCCACTTTAAACACAGCTACAGTGTTGGTACCTTAACACTCCTGTGCTACTCCTACAGTGATCAAAGAGTAATTAAACCCAAATCTCAACAGGCCAAAGTTGTGCAGCATTTATTATCTTTTGGGGTAATGAAAGATTATAAAATATGGAAGTGGACAGAAGAAAACTGTATCTTGAACAGGGAAAGCACAATGATGGTTGCTAAGGTAGGTTGGGGAGCTGGAAGAAAGACATGAGGGGTAAGTGATGCAGACAGCAGGAAAAGTACAAAAGAATAGTATGAAGGTGATGTTGCTGAGAGAAAGATGAATAAAAGGTGTTTACCAGGTGATGGGTAGTAGGAAGGGAATGTTAATGAGGAAGATAAGCAATAGTAGAATTCCACTTGGTGAGAAGATGCTGGCAAAAGACAGTTAGACATCAGGCAACTATGGAAAAGTGTGTGCAGGAAAGGATCTGAGGTGAAAAAAAAAGCTGGGATGCTAGGAAGTATGGTGCTGGACCAGTGTATTTTTCAAAGTTACTGAGCCATTAAGAATGGAAATTAAATGGGCATGTTTCCAGCAATAGGGTCAGGCTAGGAGCTGGGAATGATTACCAACAGCACAATCCTGGGTACCTAAAAGAGGTAGTAAAGTAAGGAGAGCTTCTAACCTCTAATTCTCTACTTGCTACCTCTTTCCAGGATTAAAATGTGCACCTAGAAGGACACTGGGGGATCAGGAGATACGTGTTGCTAGGGAAGGGTTAAAGTGGTGATAAGAAATGGGAGAAGGAAGATCTTCTTAGAGTGGTAACCGGGCATCTAAGAGCATGAAGGACATTCTCTTAGGATCTGAAAGCAGTACGGGGAAAGAGGTGTGCTCAATGCCATCATCAGTGCCCAGCCACCATCTGCAGCCACACATTGGGAGCTTCCCAGCACCTCCACCCCACCGGCCTGAAGCCACCCTTCAAGGATCCTGGTGGAGGCTCAGGAAGCATCTAGGGGTGGTCCCTGCCGTGTACAGGTTGTCCTGAGATGGCAGCAGGCTCTGTCATGCCCCTGCTTTCCCACGTCAAGCAGGCCCCACAGACATTTTATTATGAAGGAAAAAGAGCCACATACACAAACACAAAAGTACATATTTTGCTCTATTTTGAGACAAGGCAGGTGCTGCAGCACCTAGAAAACACCCTGGAGTCCCTGTGGCCAGGAAGTGAGTGGGTGCTTCACACGCAGACAGTCATTTCCTAAAGAAAGATATTTTCAAGCCTCAAGGAAGCACAAGGTGGTGGCACTGGGCAGCACTGAACCATGGGGTGAGGACCATCAGTTGGAGAGGGAGCTTTGCTCCATGGCAACAGAGAGGTTGCTCTCTGGATCACGATGGCCTCTCACACCCAGGCCACCATGGTGCCCCGGACTCCGAAGTCTCTTGCAGGGTGAGACCTGCCATTTTGCCCCTATGGGGAGCAGGCTCTATGGCTTCACTGCAGCCTCCTGGCTGTTGCCATCCTCCAGCCGCCAAGGGCAATCAACATAGTGCAGCACCCCACTGACGGGACAACGCTTGGCAGGATCTAGGGCTAGTAGGCTCCGCAGCATCAGGGCAGCCTCAGCTGTCAGGCGTTTCCAGTGGCGGGGCAGGTCCTCTTCCAGGCCTGTCTCCTGCCACTGCATGAAGTCCTCAAAGAAAGGGTCATCTGGCAGGCTCTGCTCCCAGGGGAAGTAGCCAGTCAGCAGGCAGAAGAGCAACACACCAAAGGCCCACGCATCCAAGCTGGTGTCAATGGGCACCCCCTGGGCATCAGCGGTGTTGCTCAGCTCCGGGGCGGTATAGGGGATTACCCCGGCTACCAGCTTCAGCTTGGTACCCTTGGGCCGTGTAAGCCCGAAGTCAGTCAGCTTGATGCGCCGACACTCGGGATCGAAAAGCAGCACGTTCTCAGGCTTGATGTCACGGTACACGAGCCCTCGGCTGTGGATGAACTCCAGCGCGCTCACAAGCTGCTTGGCACACTGCTTAGCGGCTGGCTCGGGGATCCCGTCCTGCCCAGGGAGACAGACAGGCAGTGCAGCACACTCATGACACCTTGGCAGCCCTGCTAGCTACGCTTCCACCTGCCTGCTCTGCACTGGGGAAGACCTTTGTATTTATGGTGTTGCAAGCCTGAAGCTGTTTCAATGCTGCAGGCACCAGTGCAACAGCCCATTGCCCTTACCTCCGTCTGACCCAGCCAGCCCGCACAGTGGACAAATCATAGAATCATAGAATTGTTAGGGTTGGAAAGGACCTTAAGATCATCCAGTTCCGACCCCCCTGCCATAAGCAGGGACACCTCACACTAAACCATGCC
>JBCJKH010053912.1:12785-31483 GCA_039877255.1 Loriculus beryllinus
GAGGAGATAGCTTAGGGTATATAACCATGTCTCTTTCTAAAAATAGCAATCACCATAAATAGCTCAGGGTATATAACCGTGTCTTTGTCTAAAAATAACAGACCAATCACCATAGATAGCTTAGGGTATATAACTGTGTCTTCGTCTAAAATAAAGGGGCTACTGACTTGCTTACTTTGTGCACTTTACTTGTGTCGTGTCCGTCTCTACCGCGACATTACGTAACACATAGTTTACCAATTTCATGCAAAAAACCTGCCCTTCATCAGAGTAAGCAAGCAGAATTTGAGGTATTTTTTTTCTAATCTGGATTATTTTTCATTTGTTTTGATTATATTTCTGTGGTCTTAAATTAAAAAAAAAAAAAAGCCTTTTCCTTAGCCTTTTCATTCTCTCTCCTGTACCACTTAGACTGAAATCACTGCAAAGAATACACGTCTTTTTTTCTTAACACAATAATGAATTTATTATGTTGCTTTATGATCTATACAGAAGTGCATTTTGATATGACATTTCTATGCATAAAACCTAAGTCATGGTCCAAATGTCACTTCAAAAAGACAGACTCGCAGTTGTGTCTCCTGCCCTTTCTCCCAGCCCAGCCTCTCCTTACAAAGACAGCAATCAAACATTCCACAGAAATGAAAGGGGAAAAGATGCATACAAACTTCACAGGCAATAAACATCCCAGCAGCTCCCTCCAATAGCATGGATGACCATTCTGAGGGTAAGCAAATGGGGAGCAGGATCAGAAAATATACTGTTAGTCACTACGAAGTTAATCAGCACTTCCATGTTTCTCACATGCAATGTATACAGACTCTCCATAAAAACTGCAGTGAAACTGTACAAGCAGCTCTGTTGCTACTTTGTGGCCTAGAGAAAAAGGATTTCAATTGCCAGACAACCAAAAAAAATCTTCTACGCATACCAGTATGCACTGCTTGCATGTAATGAGAATACACCGAAGAAGCTACAAACTTGTATTTAGGCACCACTGAGGAAAACTAGTAATGGAGGGGACAGATACTTTGGTGTCAGGAGAATGTACCTAGAGTGCATGACAAAATCTATTGAAAATATTTAAAGATAATCATCAAAAGATGGCAAAGAATCATCAACAACTGTTTTTTATACACTTTTGTAACTCCTCCACTGCTTTGATGGTCTGTATAAATTGTTTCAGCATCTCCGGGTTGCCTATATGACTAAACGAGCACTTTGCTGCTAGCTGCAATCCCAACTTCCATCCGTCCTGACAGTTCTACTGGCTGAGAAAGAGATGACTATCATAGAATCATTTAGGTAGGAAAGACCTTTAAGATCAAGTCCAACTGCTAACGTAACACCGACAAGTCCACCATTTAACCATGTCCCTAAGTGCCACATGGTGCATGTCTTCAGTAGATACAAACATTGAGCAGGGCTTTCAAAAGCTCTCCTTGAAATCTTACCTGTTTCTCTCAATACAAATATACCACCAAGAGGTGAAAATTTCACATGCAAAGGTGACATCCTGACCTCATTATAGTCAATGGCAAAACTCCTCCTAGATAAGTAAAATCCTTAACCTTTTCAATCAAGGTTCTTAAGCTGTTAATATCAGTGTCCTCCTCAGCAAATTGTTTAGAACACGCCCATTCCTACCATCTTCTTTTGAAATCTGCATGTTCTTCATCAGATTCTTCTGAAGCGTTATCAACATGCATTAACACAAGTAAAAAGAATGGCTGATCAGCTCTTAGAAGTCCTAACAGAAGTCTTGTAAATAGACTGCTATTGCTCCAGTTATACATATCTCCCTGAAAGGCATTAAAAACTTCTGGTCACACACCTATTAATCATATTAATCCTGTACCATCTTCACTAATTTCTGATGAAAGCTTCTTGATGAAAAAAAGGACTTACTAACTTAATTTTCCAGGCAAAGGGAAGTTTTGAACTCTTGCTCCAAAAAATTAAAACATAATAATTTCCAGTAAAATTTTCAGACCAGGACTCTTAAATACTTCCCTTCAGAGAGGAGGGGAAGAAAACAAACAAAAAACGAACAAACACAACAGCCAGATGGAGGGGGATACAAGGTGTGTGCAACAGCATACAATAAATACAGATACTTCACTCTTCCAAGAGACTCTGTGAAAGAAACCTGCATTTATCAAGAGCACTTGAGTATTCACTTTGATGCTTACTTTGTTCACAAATCTTCATTAAGAGACTAACATGTTTAAAATAGGAGAACTAGCACCTCTGAAAGACTTTATTCAGCTTTTCTTTGTTACATTATGATCAACAGCTCTGTGTTCAGTGCAAATCATCTATCTTCAAGCAAGAAATGTTCACATGCAAGAGGAATAGATTGCTAGGCTGCTAATGCAGATGGTATCCATAGATTTAACCTAAATATACCAAACAGAAATGAAAATACCTTTCTCTGACTTGTATCTTGATTTGGATTCCTCCCCAAACTATTCACTCTGGTCAGCTCTGCAACCCTGATTGCCATAGGACTGCATCTTGACCATGTCTTCATGTTTGTTGTTGATGAGACTGAATTTCACTTCCCCACTGCTCTCTTAACTCTGATTTATATGGAAAGAAAGCTGAGTACACAGAAGCCAAAAAGGATTTTGTGGCAACCTGCAGCCAGACCTCTGGTGTGGATAATGGAAGTCAGCAGGGCAGACCTAACTCACATAAGAAGACTCTTTATTATCTGCTTTATCTATTGAATACCGTTTTCCATTTCAACTCACTGATCTTTCAATACATGTTTTCAGAGAATATATAGAGTAATTATATTCCAAAACAGCTTCAACTCCAACATGAAATATCAAAACTCCGCTTAATTAATAGCACAGCTCATTAATCAATGTTGCTTATATCATCTATGAAAAGAGGAAACATAAAAGATTAAAGTGGTAACTGGATTTATTGTATATTGCTATGATATTCCTCTAAATTTACGCTATATATTAACAACCGAATAGCTAGCTAGCTGTGAATCGAGTAAAATGCCAATAATGCATATATTTTACAAACTAAACACAGTATGTGCATACTGCTTATTTTCCATTTGAAATTTAGTGTTTAATTTATTTTTTTTTCCCATGGAAATCTTACATTCACGCTTGCAGTTCACCCACCTCTTGTCAAAGCAGTTTCAGTTCGATAGTTAGACACCCTGGAGACTTAATGATAACTGTCAAAAACTTGAATAATTAGAGTTTTGTATAATTAAAAGCCTAAACATACAGAATGTCTGTGTCATGTCATTTTCTTCATATGCTGCTATAAAGGAGATATTTAAATCCATGTGAGGTCTTTTAAAATAAAAATCCAATGTCACATTACTTCCTACTCCAAAATAACATGATTCAAGAACTTTTCTGGTAAGCAGTATTGAATAAGCTGAGCTTCTATGTAAGCTGCAATGATAAATTCTTAAAAGCACATAACAGCTTGTATTAATTTTACGGTCTCAAGACAGTACAGTGCTGCTCAATGCCTTATTCACAGACTTTCAAAATCTTGTGCTACTTACTACTTGATAGATTTACCAATATGAAGTTTTAGGTCTCCTCTTCACTCAAGCACTAGACCTCATCTGGAGTACCCAGTAACTAAAAGATGTCTCTTCCTGAATCCATCAAGGCAGTCAGGGGCTAGAGCACTTGCTCTGTGAGCAGAATCACAGAACAGTTAGGGTTGGAAAGGACCTTAAGATCATCTAGTTCCGACCCCCCTGCCATAAGCAGGGACACCTCACACTAAACCATGCCTCCCAAGGCTTTGTCCAACCTGGCCTTGAACACTGCCAGGGATGGAGCACGCACAGCTTCCCTGGGCAACCCATTCCAGTGCCTCAACACCCTAACAGGAAAGAATTTCTTCCTCATATCCAATCTAAACCTTCCCTGCTACAGTCCCAGTCCCCATGGCCTTGTATCAGCACTCACCCGGGGTTTGATGATGGAGATGAGGTCTTTGTGCAGTGCTGGTTCGTAGAGGAAGCCATAGTACTGACTGGACTCAATGGCAATTCCAAACATGCCGATGATGGCCGGGTGGGTGGCGAGGGAGAGTGCCACACAATACTCATACAGGAAGGTGTGCAGCTTGGTACTGGCTTTGGGTAGCAGCTTGAGAGCCATAGGAGTCCCTGGGAATGAGAAGAGTGGGTTTGACTCTCCTGAAAGTCACTCTCCTCAAGGCCAAACTGAGAGGGCACTGAGCAGCCATGGGACTGGACAGCTACAGCCACAGGGAGGTCTCTAACCCAAAGCTTTGTGTGGATATATCCTGTGAACACCAGATCTGGGACCAGTTATTGCCACTGGCATGGGTTTTGAGCCAGTCAGCACACAGGAGCACTCGGCAGCAAGGGAAGCTCAGGCTACGTGGGCCCATCAGTCTGAACTAGGACTACTGCAAAGAGTAGTGTCAGGGCTCTGTGGGCACTATTAGGCCTTAATGGCCACAGCCAACTTCACCTAAGATCTCTACTCACACCCTCTTTCCATGGGCCTTACGGCACCATGTAAGCTCAGGCCTGGGGCTTCACTCCCTGCCTGAGCTACGTGGTGGGAGTGCTGTTTTCCAGCTATATCACATCTGTGTCGATGCCTAGTCCTATTGATCCTGACTTGTGGATTGACTTCCCTGCTTGACCCTGCACCTGCCTCCTCACTATAACTTTGCCTGATGTTCTGGTCTGTCCCCTGGGCACAAATGGGATGCTGCCTGGCTAGGGAGGTCCTGTCTTCAGCGTTCCCTGGGGAACCCCCATGGTGCCTGGTGCCTGGCCCCAAGGAACCACCAGCCCACCTATCACCCTGGTGAGCGAAGAGGAGACAACGCATAGCGGTTCACAGGGCACAGTCAGTTCCTTACCTCTCTGCCTGTGGGTCACTAGCATCACATGGCCATACTTGCCCCTGCCCAGCTCCCGAATAACCTCATAGTGCTCAGCCACCTCGGTGCGCACCAGGCTCTGAGCTGTGATCTCCAGGAGCTCTTCTAGCATGGCTGGTGCTGCTGTTCCTGCCGCTGCTGCAGCCACAGCTGAGCTCTCGGCCATCGATGAGTGCTGCAGAAACACCACAGCCTGAGCCAGGAACATCACAACATGCACAGAGAAAACCAGATCAAACTCGCCATGCAAACCATGCCATGGCAGCTGGTGCTTCTGCCACTTGGAGCTTGAGTGCTTTCACAGCTGTCCTAGAGTTGAGCTTGTGCTTCTATACAGTACACCCCTGGGCAGAGCCTCTCATCATGTAACAGGTCCCCATATTGCAGAGAGCCTCCATCAACCCTCTAATCCTTTCTGGCCTTCAGACAGATGTTTGACTCTTTAACTGTAGTCCTGGAGCCTCTCTTTTCAAGGACCTGGATCACCTTTCTGTGTCAGCTGTTCTAAAGCTTGGCTTTCAGGCCTCCTCTTATTCTAGTCTCCAAAGTGTTAGGCAACAAGCAAAAACATAACAGTCCCTGATTATCAAGCAGGAGTGACCCAGTCATCTTACTCTCCTTAGCCTACTGCAGCAAGACCATGTCTCTCTACTCAGAAACCCACCCTCACTTCTTACTGAAGAAAGTCCTTGAGGTAGCAGCAGACACAGACCTGCTCTTTAGACAGCGGCACAGCTAGCCCATGACAAAAAAGGGATTACTAGTCAGGCAGTGTGCTCAGAGCAAGCCAAAGGGAGCTCAGTACCTCACATGCCTGCTGACATTTCTGACGCAAAGTCACCCATCTGTGCAGCCAAGAAACCCAGGCAGGAAGGAAGCTTGGACATCAATGGCATTCTGACCTACAGCCAGCTGCTTCAGACCCATTTCAGAGAAATGCTTTTTCAGCCCCCCAGCCAGCTACAAGGCAACATTTTAAGGCACCTATGGCAGCACTCTCCCCGTGACTACCTCCCTGTGCTCTGAACACAGGAACTGTGGGCCTGGAAAACCCTCCTGGCTTTGGAGCAAGGTCACAGAACCAAAGTCACAGCATGGTTCAGGTCAGAAGGTACCTCCAGAGATCACCTAGTGCAGTCTCCTGCTCAGAGGACAGTCAACTATAGCAGTTTGCTCTGGGCTGTGCCCAGCCCAGTTCTGATTATCTCCAAGCATGGAGACTCCACAACTGCTCTGGGCAACTTGTTCCAGTGTTCAATCACCTTTATGAAAAAAAGTTTTTTCATATGCTTAAATAGCAATTCTGTATTTGAGGCCCACTGCCTTTTGTCTTGTCACTCAACACCAGTAAGAAGAATCTGGCAGTGTCTTTTTTAAAGGTATTTATACACATCAACAAGATGATCCCACCAAGCTTTCTGCTTTTGATGCTAAACAAGTCCCAGCTCTTTTAGCGTCTCCTTGTATAAGAGATGCTTCACTATCTTAATCATTTTCACAGACTGGATTCATTCCAGTATTGTCCACATCTCTTTTCACTGAGAAGCCCAGAACTGGACCCAGATGTGGCCTCACTAGTGCTGAGGAGAGAGGAAGGATCATCTCCATTGACCTACTGGTAACACTGTCTAACGCAGTCCAGGGTGCAACCCAACAACCCAAGAGCATGAGGGCTGCAGCATTCTTGGACATGTCGTAAACAGTGTGCAGTGAGACAGAGCTCTAGTGTAAATCTGATGGCTCCCCTCTGCACCTACAAACTCAGGACCTCTTCCCATCAAGCATTCTGACACCACACCTTCAGGGGAGGGAATAAGACCTCACATTGCTAAAAAGGAAGATGGCATCCTGGGAATATGAGTGGTGTTGCAAGCCTGAGAAAGTATGAAGCCTTTTTCCTTAGTTTTTACATTGTTCTGTCTGTGACCAGAGCTTATTACAGTTCCTTCAATTTTCAATTTCCAATAATTTTCAATTAATCTGGTCATTCTTAAGAATCCACTAATTTAGCAACAGAATTATTTAAAACTAGGAAAACGACAAAAGGGCTGGGTTTAAATATGAGACTGGGACTGCCTGTGGCAAAGCTCCCTTTCTTTTCCCTTCCCTCTTTCCTAGACTGCATTAAGTCTTACCCAGTTCAGAAGTACAAAGTAATTTGCCCTACTTTTCTTCAAAGGCTTTGGCTCAATGTGAGAGCCAACAGCAGTGAAAGTTAGTGAAGTCCGTGGGGAGTTCAACAATGAACTAGTGTATGCACGGAAGGGAACGAATGGAAGGCTGGTGAGAAACTCACAGAAAAAGACAGTCTGGAAAGTATTGTAGAGATTTGCTCTGATGTCCTCCCTGCTTGCTGCCCAGCCAAACTGGTGTTACCACATTGAACTGTTAAAACACATAGCTGAAAGAGCATTAAAGAGACCTAGCTAGGAATATGGAGAAGAAAACCCTTAAAGTGTAATAGCCTTTTGAAAGACATAGACCTCCCCTGACATTAAACAGGCTAAAGCCACACTAAGCAGGGAGTGAAACAACAGGAGAGAGATGTCTGCTTGTCTTGTGCAGAACACATTAGATTTATATTTGGGGGGAGGGAAAAACCAAACTAAAAGGCGTCTTCTGTAAGACAGTGTTTCTTGTGTATCAAATTCATGGTCATGGACAAGTTCTTGTTAGCAAATGGTTCACGATCTTCTTGGATAACTTTATTTCTCAAACTTGAGTTAGATAAAATTTCTTCCCTTGTAGGCTGGCCACCTTAGTGCTATCCAACCCAAAGGTTAGAACCTTCTCAGTGCATCCACTCACTGTATTAACCAATAATGATGTAATTTTAAAATACTTATTAATTAATTTTATTTGTATTGAATTATTTATCATCTGATTCATCTATTCTATTTTTAAATGATTCATTACTTCTATTTACTGTATAAAAACTTCCTTTTGTAAATGGGAGGATATGCTTCTCTGAATATTCCTGGTTCTTACTCCAGATTTGGGAGTCAAAACATTTCAGTCCATAAGCTTTTGCAGTTAAAAATAATCCCCAAAACCCTTTCGTCCTTCTCTCCACTGGCATGGGAGGGCAGATTGTTTAAGTACAGAACAGACCATCAAAGTGAAATAGCATAGCCGGAGGATATGGGTAGAGTGTCTTACGGGACAACGACAATACTGTGGGTCTGACGAGGGCTCCATATGAAGGAAGCCCCAGCTGCAGTCACTCCAGAAAACTCTGCAGGCTGTGTCCATTACTGTTCAAGATCCACTGGTTGTGATGCTTCAGTTCTGTCTCTGTGAGCAGTTACTGATTTGATTGCTGTTCTTTTGTTCTCACTTACCTCCTGTGTGTATCCCTGGACTGGTGCCACTGCCTGTTATGAATTGTACAGCTGGGTAAGAAGAAGCAACCATGTTTTTAAACACATCCTGGTTATTTATTAAAACAATTATTTAAGACACTCAGGCTCTCCACTGTGCATACCAGCCACACACACAGTCTTTTTGCAATCTCTGGTCCCTCCCCAACTTTTATTCAGGTGATTGCAATGAGATAAATGACTGAAAAGTGAAGCATTTCATATGGAGGGTTAGTCCTGCATTCCAATAGCCTTGCTGTTATTAGGAAATCATTCAATTCAGAATTTCATTTTGGTCGGTGTCATCTCATTACAGTTAATCGCATCCCACATTGCTACTAAATTATTCTGTCACTCTTAATTTCAAGCACAGTTCAGTGTTGTTATTTAGGATATCTGAGCAGCAGAGTGGAAGTGCTGTGTGGTTTTCCCAAGGTAGCTCAGGTACTGGGGAGCAGTCAAAATGTCTTAACACAACACCCTGACAAAAGCATCATCTCTAATATATTCATGATGCTTCCATGCAGGCTAAGCATTCTGGAAATGGAACAATCAATAATTAGTCTGTAAATCTAGCTGATTTCACAGGCTTGCAGCTCTCCTTTCCGCTCGTTCTTGTCACATGAAGATGCTGATGTGAACTGAGACATTAGGGATAATGTATAATGGGAGGCTGGTCTGGGGTGTTTAAGAACTTGGTTTCAATCTGAATTTGGGATGAAGAGAAGCTGGAAAGCTGTTATGGTGTGTTAAACTGAAGAGTTCTGATAGTGGCAGGTAGAAGAAGGGGTTATAGGCTTTGTCATCCCATGACCTTCTCCAAGCAGGTCAGCACCCGAGTTCTATTTCTGGCTCAACCACTAACCTTATACATCATCTGAACAACATATTTCACCTCTCTGTGATAGCTGTTCTCCTACCCTTGTTCTGTTCTGTCCGTTTAGATTGTTAGCTGTCCACGATATTATGAATTCATACCATAACCAATGAAATTCCACCTTCAGCCTGACTCTCAGCTGTAGTCTTTTCATTTATAGCTTGGAGAAGTGAAGTATACTGTCTCCTTGCCACGTATTAATGTAATAGCATTAGAAACAACAATCACAGGTGCACATTACAGTAGCTGTGAAAGCTGTAATTAGAATTTCTATGGTCTGTCTATACTAAAAGTCAGGAATGCTGTGATAGGATAAGTTATCTTAATGAAAATGGTTTTGAATACACATATGTCATTTTCTAAGTTTTCATCAAATCTATGCATACTTGCAAAGTACATTTTGGAAATATTTAAGCCTAGCTCACCATGTTGCATCAAAGCAGAAGGAGTCACTGTCTCATAGGAGTAGGAAGTAGCAATCCACAAAACTGCATGACAAGTAGTAAATAGCAGTTTAGGTGGAAATGGAAAGTAGTCTAGGATGTCTGTTTGGCACCATAGAATGCAAAATACTTTCCATCACCCTATAGCAAACTTAAAGCTGATAATACAGCACCAAAAACCTGAACCAAGAATGTGTCACAAGATAAGAACAGGGATTGAGGACCATGCCACTGTTTTCAATCCCTGCAGTAGCAAATGTTGCTAAGAAGGGACTTGTGGTATCTGTCAACATTGCCCTGAAAATATCAGTATTCTGCCTTTATCTATTATGAAGTTTGAGTCCTGAAACAAGGAACCAGAAGTGGTATACGATTAAAGGAAGAGAAGTGTGGTGCCTTTCAAGTGATTTTTGTAATAACAACAAAGAGTACAATCCATCACAAGGAAGATACTGAAAAGAAGCACACGTTTCTTGACCAAAGCTGCTTCCACCACCAATGCTAGTGGAACAATTTCACCACATGTGCCATGGAAAAGCTGAAAGAGGAGATGGGAGGAAGGAATCTGAGTTAATAGTGTTCCTGCATCTGGAAATGCTGCTTTCTCCATCATATCCACCATGTCCTTATACTGCTCTCTTGCTTGCCCACAGTTTCATAAGAGATTCTGGTCACTGACCGCACGCATACTTCTAGTGAATGCTCATAAAGACTGTAAATAATTATCCCTCTGCTGTTTAATGGCATTAGACTGTGGAAGTGGACTGCACAAGTAGCAATCTCAAGAGTCTTACCCCTTGGCTAATGAGTGTTGCATCCAGCTGCCGTCTTGAGAAATCCCAAGAACCCAAAACTTGCTTTTGCCTCCATGCGTAAAAAGCCACAAATTGCCTCTGAGGAAAAAGGTGACTGGGAGAAGAGAGATCAGCAATGTGTCATTGTTACATGGCTGAATGTTATGTGATGGAGTGTATTGTCCCACAGGCCTCCTGGTTCCTCATGCTGGGTGGTGAACCTTCACAGGCAGCCTGCTGCAGTGCCTCTACTATGATGTGGAGGTGAAATGTCTGTGGTTGCCTTAATTACTGGATGTACAAAACCCCCAAGCGTTTCTGAGTTAAGTTTTTGCTACCCATGCCATGAATACTGATTCCAATCAAAATTGCCATCCTAGCAAAATCCCCAAAAAGGCACTCCATGATCCCTCTAAAGACAACAGGACTGTCCTCCAGAGAAATATTCAGAGCATGTAAATGGGGAGTGTAACCTTCCCTGATGACTCTAGGAACCTAAAGTTAGACAGTGAGAATACTCCCTGTTGTGTCTGCTTTCTGCTTAGCATCAACGTTTTGAGTGAACTCAGCAGACTCAGGGGCATTTGTCTCAGCTACTATTGCATTACAGCATAAATATGGTTTTCTCACTGCTATAGCGTTTCTTACTATGGCTTGCCCAAGGGATGCTCTGAGGTTGTGTCCTTTGAGAGTGGTGACCTCTGTGAGGGCTGAACCTATTCTGGAACTGCTCCATGACTTATTCTTTCTGGGCTGTCTGGTTTTCAATCTTGTGGCTTTGTTTCAATCTAGCCAGAAAAATCAGGTTGTTACGCACATTGCAAGTCAGTTAGAGCGTGCAGCATGAAAAATACATGTGCATGCCCCAGCATAGTACAACTGTAAATGTATGATGTGCTCAGCAATGTTAGAGCAAAATATTTGTTGCTTAAAAGCAAATAGTGCTGAGCGCTCCACTTCTCCCAGATAAACCTTGCAATTTCTCTGACGCTGAATCTTTTGCTCTTACTCTGTCATTGACACTGGCTGGCCTAATCAGCACAGGGCACATTTTAACTCTCTTCCAGACAATTCAGTCAGCCCAATGGCAGCTCTTTTCAAGCCCACATATATTTTCAAGCCCACATAACAAAGACACTAAAAAATGCACTGCAGAGATACCTTGTCTAAGAGGAAAAGCCTGGACTTAATTTCCATCAGAAAGACTCTGTGAAAGTGAATAAACAAACAAATGAAACGCTGCAAAGTCATGAGCTAGAACTGCTGAGGGAAGATTTCTTATGCTCTGTAGTTTCATTCTGATGAGGAAAACAGAAAACAATGGCAGAAGCAGTGAAGGGGAAGGGACCTAGAAATGAAAACAGCTCTGCTAACAGTAATCTGCATGTTTCTGCCACTTTTTATCTAATGCTTTCTATCGGCTTTAGAAGTCTTACCATGTTCCTGTGAAGAAAATTATTTAATGCTGTTTTTACAGATTAAAACTGAGGTGAAACTGAGGGAAGCTGAAACTGCTGAAGGTCACACAAGAAATTGGAAACATACTGGGGAATGCAGTGAGGATTATGGGTTTTTTTCCTAGTTCTTTATATTACCAGATAATTCTTTTTTTAAATGTACTACATTATACCGAATTCATATGTAGAAATAAGCAAAACAATCTCTCTTCTCTCTTCTTACTTTTCTGCCAAGAGGTGTTGGACATAATCCAGTCTTTGGTATTACATGGAATAAGCGCTAAATCCATATGTGACAGCTACATAGAAATCTGATTACCATTATGCATCTTGTATCATACCAATTTAGCTTACATAAGTCTCCAGGGTTAAGTCAAATGACCTTGCATTTGCTGTGATCAAACTGTTTATATGACGTATATAGCGTAGCGTAACTATGGTTGGGAAAAGGGCTAATTTTATCAAGGCTGGAAGCCTGTGCAAAGTTGCTAGACATGGACAGAGAATGAACAGGATTGTTGCTACCCTATGTATTATAGCTCTGGGTAGGGCTGGCTTAAAATCAGAAATGGAAAAATAAGCTGGTTCACATTCATTTGGGAGAAAAGATACACATAGGTTAAGTGATATTAATCACTTAGCAATTGATTTAGGTTTGGATCCTTCCCAGTCGTATGTCTCACTGTATTTGAGCTGTTTGATTTGGCATGTGGTCTAAAAATAATGTGCTCTAAAGGTTCAGTTTGTGCTATCAAACTCTCTTGTGAACAACTGGTGCTGTAGAACAAAATTGCAGTCTCCCTGACAGCTCTTTGGGGCTATCATATGTTATGATGAAGGAAGTTTTCATATTTGCTGGGATGATGTCATTATTTCCACTGTGAGTGGTTCTTTATATGGATTGTTTTACATTTTATGCAAACTCCATGTGACAAATAAAAATCACAGGCACTGTAACCTGAAACTGGAAACCAGACAATAATTCCTCTGTATTCCTGTATCTCTGAAGATATTTTACATGGCAGTCTATTAGGGGCTTTAATTTATTCATTCTTTTTAACTGGATATCATTATCTTGTATTGTAAAAGATTTCACTAAATAAATAAACACTAAATATTTTGGACCTAAATTTTATTATGAATGTTGTTCTCAGAAGACCAGACCACAAATATTATTCTTCAGTCTCATGAAGGTATAAATATTGGTGCTTAAGAGCTTAAGAGGCATATGAAAAACCTCTGGTACTTTTATAATCTTCTGCTAAATTGCTAAATCTGTCAAATTTTATTACATTTCATAAGTGTGCACTAGTTAGAAAACTATTTCAGTCCAACTTGGCAAGAAAATAAGCATTAGAAACATACATGTTTTGTGTTAAAGAAAACTGGACCACAAAAAGCAATATGGCAAAACCAATCCTGATTTTATACTTAACTTCGTTGTTTCCTTTAGCACAGGGAATAATTTTTTATTCAGATTAATCCATGTGTCATGTGCCTCATCCCCTTCCTGTAAGAAATCATCCTACAGCCTATCTTCAAGGAGTATTTGGCATTTCTTTTGCAGAAATTCTCAACTTTATGGAAAAAGGTTTTGCCTCTATTTTATGCCCATTGACATGTAATTATGTCTTTTTTCTTCCCTTGCCTACAAAGCCAGTAAAATTGAAGAGTTATTTCTAGCCTATATGACTGTGTTTCTCTTTGGAAGGTAGTGGGTTAGAAAAGAGATGAATGAAATGCAACTTTGAGTCTATTATATATTATATAATATATAATGTATAGTTGCTTATTATATAACGTTATATGTTATATGTTATATGTTATGTCATATAACATATAGTATACAATATATTATACAATATTATACAATATATAGTATACATTATATAGTAGATAATATATATATGTATCTTTTTTCTTGATGGCATCTGGCAGGACTTGTATGGGAGCTGGTAAACCCATTGATCTGGTGAAAATATCCCTCAGGTCTGAGAATATCTTTCAGCTCATCTTTTACCAAATTGTTGCTCTGCTCTGGGAATTCAAAATGAAATAAGAGACTGATGTTTTTTAAGTCATGTCAGCATATTCTAACATGAGGGAGTGCTGAAGATACTGGTATTAATCACTCTCTTCTCCTGGAAATCACACTAAGCAATATTGGGCTGCTTCAGAGGGTTTCTTACAGTAGATGTGGGTGACCAGTGTTTCAATTGATGCTGAATCTAGGGTCCTAATGCAAGGGATTGTTGATCCAGCTCCTACTTTTGAGGTTGATTCAGCTCCTACTTTTGTCAGTAGAGAATTCCCATTGACATCCTGGTAAAGATTCTTGCCTTACTAGAGATTTTCTGCACAGTGCTATCTGAAATTACGTCTTTGTTTTCAGTTCTGCATCAGTCTTCACTGTTTTGGCACATATTTTCGCAGTGCAGGGTCTACACCGTCATGTTAGAAGAGGACTTCTAACATGTTGTTATTTAAAAATCGACCTAGAATGCAGAGATAAGCTTTAAGCTAGACCTTACTATTTTTCCTGTGCAAAGACTGTGTACAAAGATTCCCACAGGTGATAGAAGAGTGCCACTTCAAAGGTCCTTTACATAAGATATGTGCCTAAACACATGAAGACTGAATCCCATTGAAGGATTGAGAGATTTCTTTTAAATAGAAGATGGAATTTCATCTAGCAGGTTTTGCACTAGTGAGAGGCATTCTTTTACTTGGAAGTATAAACCTAAATAATCTTGTTATCTTTTCTGACTCACTAAGCTGTAGTGTTCTTGCTCATCAATATTAGCTCCAGCCAGAAATGGGGTATATGACACATAATGTTAATGTACAAAGCTTCTGGGTGTATACAGAGGATAATATGGCCATACAAACTGAGTTCATCTCAACCAACATTATTACTCTGAATGCAAAGCAACAAATAGTATCTGGCATCTTCTATAGCAATGACAATATCTTTAACACATGCTGAATGGAAATATGTACTGACTTTCTACTTCCTGGGCATGTTTTTACTATATGTTTCTAGGGCAGAATAAAGAAAAACAAACATATTTGTACCAGAAAATAAATATTTCCGAACTATTTTCTTGCCAACAAATAAGAGTTTTTGCAAGACAATGAGACTGTAAAAAAATGCTCTTATTACATGTGAAATAATTTCAAAGCAGGAAAAGAATCTGACTCAGATAAAGCAAACAACCCTTTTGTATGATACCTAATATAGTGTAAGCTGAATTTGGTTCTTTGGCTTCAAAAATTAAAGCACAACTCTCTAATAGCTCAAAAAGTTATCACTGGTTACTAGAATGCATTACAATTACTATGGTAGTGTGCCAGGTTCTTAGTCATTGATCAGGACCTCACTGCATTAAGTCCAGCTAAAAAAGGTTGAGCAAAAATTCTTCCTCACAACTGGCTCACACTGTAGAACAGAAGAAAACACATGGGTGTACACAGATTTTAGTCCACTACTCTTAGCGGCTAGCCCTACTAAGAATCTAGCCTATGCTTTCCTACTTGTAGGCCAGGATTTACTCTTGTTGCTACTTTGAATCTGCAGAGTTGCTGCCTTTGACTACTTGACCATGAAGTTTTGGTTTGTTTTATTTAACTGACAATTAAAAATTATTTTAATTGTAATGCAGGTTTATTCTTTGTGATAAAATTCAAGAGGTTAAATTGCATCTTTGATGTCAGGTCTAAGCCGTGCCTTTGATCTGTAAATAGGGGCAGCTAAACTAGAAAACCTCACCTGTGTTTGTGAGTAATTACTGTACATTAATCTGAACTCAAGTCTGAAATAGCATTGCTTCATTAGCATATCAAAGGCTTTCAGAGCAGGGTATTATTTGACTAGGAATTAACTATTTGAGATGAGCCTGAAGGATGCTGGCAAAGTCATATTTCAAATGTAAGCAAAAAGACATTCTAGCCAGCATATCTTCCCAAAATGTACATTAAAAAAAGAATGCTTTGGGTTGGGAGACAAATGTCAGAATAAGTAACAAATGTCTCTTATTCTGAATCTGTTTTTTATGGCCCCAGAATTCATTAAAGTTAATAGCTGGGATCTTGAAATACTGTCGATATAAAATCAAATTCTATGACATTAGACCAAATTCAGCATAATATGTATTCAAACTCAAAACGTATGTACACAAGATATAAGAATATAAAGACTGTTATTAAGTCATGTTGCTTTTTTTTTTTCCCAGAATAAGTCAAATCAAGTAAGGAATGATGGAGCTACATCTCAGCATCTGACATTTTACTGGAAGCTAAAATGGTCAAAGTTTTGCTAACTATTTATAAACTGGGTCAATTTTGTCAAATTTCTTCCTTGCTACAGATTATTATTATGGCTTTAGAATGGCAAGAAAAGTAGAAATTTCAATATCACAGTATGCTCTAACTTGGTGAGATTAAAGAATTTGTAGGAAGAAGGGATGTATAGTTCAAGCCATGTCAGGCTGAAGACAGAACTGAATCTATGTTGCCAGCTCCATGTTTAGAACTCAGGGGGACTCAGGTGATGATGATAACCTGAGTCAGTCATCTGTGCAAAAGGAAATATCCTGTGTTTTTGTGGAGTGATGCACTGATGGTCTTTGCCTGTTTGCACTTGGTGTTAACTGCCAGGCAAAACTTTCTTTTTACTGTTTACTACTGAGTGTTGTCAGTTCAGTGTGCAAAGGGTTGTGAAAATAAGCACTGAGCTCTACTTAACTTCGGTATATAAGGAATTGCACATTTGAGGTTATGAATTTCATTTGCAGAGCTGAGTGTCTAAAACCTAGTATGTAATGCTGAGTGTAATGGTACCTGAGTGAGTCTCTTGGAAAATTTCCACCTAAGCTGACACTGTGAGCTATGAAAATGAATATTATGGTTGCATGAAAATAAACGTTGCTGGTAACTGAAGGCATGATTGTTTTCTAAGCCAGTGCCTTGAACAGAAGAAAAGAAACCTAAAGCAATGTTGAATAAAATCAGCTTGGCATGAAAGAGACTCTTCCTTTCTGCAACATGGCTTGCCATCTTTTGAAAATAAATGACCCCCACTATGGAACAATGGGCAATGGGCATTTATCATTCTGCTGGGGATCATGACATATGTTAGACTAAATCATGATTTCTAAGAAAAGAAAAGAAAATTTAATAAAAAGACTAAATCAGTTGTGTAATGCTTAAAATCTCTGTAAACCTGCCAAACTTACATAAAAGTTAAAATTAAAAAAAAAAAATCTGATTCATTACTTTAAATGCAGACAATTTTCTTCATCCTCTGTGAGTTATGACTTCTTGTTCAGGTTATTTGCAGTTCTTTGTAAGTCTATAGATTAGACACTTCAAACTCTTTTTATCAGTTGTCCCAAGAGATTTTACTGTGAAGACTCAGAGAAAAAAGAAAAGAAAAGGTAACACCTTCATCTGGAAGAATAATCAATTTTTCACTTAGACAAACTTTAACTCCAATAGACATTTTCCAAATACCTGTTGCATACAATTATGTGCCATGGTTAGATAAAACTTTGAGTAGTAATATATGGAAAGTGTACGTGAAAATCCTATCCAAACATAATAATCAGAACCTTCTTATCTACTGTGAATAATAAAATGTCTTCCAAAGAAATAGACTGGGTTTGCATTTTTTGGTTCACATACATTTCAGTCCAGTAAAATGTATAATTGTTCTCCAGCTCACCTTCAGTAGGTTTTAATTCTCTACTCTGCTACCCCACTTTTATTTCTTTACTAATGTCAACATGCAGAGGAAGCATTAAGAGGGAAGAAGGAAATAAATAAAAGAATTCTAAATTAGAGAAAATGACTTTGCAAAAGGGACACACAAACTGTGCATGGAGCCAACAGAAGCTGAAGAATGGCTAACTGAACATTGATGTAAATGGTTCTGCCACTTCGGAGGTTCATTATTTGAGATGCTAAGGGGTTATTATGGAAGGCATCGAACTATAATTCCTTCCCTAGAGCTAGGACAACATGCATCTATGCTGAATGGAGTATCAGGTCTTTTATCTGTTTATTTTAGCTTTCATGACATGTTATATCATATAGAAGTCAAAACTGATATGGCTAGGGTGATGTGCAGGATTATCCCCCATTGGAGAAATCATTGTAATTATCTTTACATTTAATGAAACTCAGTTGCAAGGTAAAATACATGAGATTAAATCTCTTTACCTCAACAGTGGAGCAGGTGAGACCACATGCAGTAACAGAAACTCAGAAGTCGAGTGAAAACTTAATAAACCACCAGTTCTCAATTATATTCTCCATATCTTTATGTCTTTAAGTTAAAATATGCAAGAGATTTTTCCTTCTTTCCTTAGACAACACTTCCTATCTCACACCAGAAAAATAACCTTGTCTCATTAAATACAGAAAAGCCAATATTTCAGCATTGGTTCATGGGATTATCTCATAAAATATTTCCAAAGTCTTATAATGAAGATGATTTTCCTGCATTTTATATCTCATAGATACTGCCAGTATTAATATTTAAAGTGGATAATATAACTGGAACACATATAAAAGATGTGAAGGAGTACCTTGAATCTTTTAAGGCATTTCACATATATTCACTTCTAGAACAGTTTACAAGAAAGGAAAAGGGACCTGGAGAGGGTGAATGGTTGAGCTCTGCTTGGCTGGGCCAGTCTATGTGAATGCAGAATTTGGGCCAGGATTATGACTGACAGAGCTCTGATACTCTATTTCTTAATTGCAATAATGCTGTTAGTTTACACACAGCTAAACTTTGATCATACGTAAAAGTATTCTGAGTTTGAGTCTGTTCTTTCACACCCTGAAGGACC
>JBCJKH010053916.1:0-33563 GCA_039877255.1 Loriculus beryllinus
ACTGGCAGCCCAGCCTGGCTCAACCCCACCAGCACCTCCCACTCCCAGTGACAGCAAAGCTCAGTTTTAGTTTGATGACACCACAGTCCGCTTTAACGTGGCCTGGAGCAGTGCAGGGTTTGTTCAGGATTCATTTCTCTGGGGTTTATATGGGAGGCGAGAGGGTGCTCCCTCCTTTCCCCCCAATAAATGCACTATTTTATCAACACATTCACTCCATCCAGACTCCATCTGTACATCATGGCAACTTCTGTTTAGCATTTCAATGTGCCCTTGCTTCAAGAGTGTAAACATGTATCAGCTTCTGGTCCCACACCTTTCTGAAGCAAAAAGCTGCAAATACAAACAGCACAGGGCTACTAAATCCCAAATGCTGCATACATGTCTTAAATATTGTTATTTTCAAGTGTTGTTGTATAATTAAACAATGTGTTCATACAGCTGTCAGGCAAATCGTGATCTCCAAGCTTTTATTACAGTCCTAGGAACTAGTCTGTAACAGGGTCTTCTACTGCCAGATACTAAATCCAAAGAACACACTATCCACATGAGACTCATTTTTTGCATAAGAAATGCTAATTCTGACTGGCTGAACTGCACCACATGCCTCTAAATTGCTAGAACTGGCTATTTAAAAGAGAAAAAAAACACTTTCCAGAGCAGAAGTATACCAAAAATGAGAGCTACTGCACTGGTATCACTTCAAGCAAATCCTAACACTTCTAAATATTGTTCTTCGGAGTTTCTTGCTGACACCAAACCAATGAGACAGCTTGACAGCTTCAAATCTAATGGAGGTTATCTCCTATTTAGCACTTTGGAGCAGGCTTCTGCCATTCTCCTGTGTCTTGCTCTGATAACTTGAGCTCTAGCATGGGTCAGAAGGCTCCCCTCACGTGTTACCAGCACAGGGAACATGCACACGCAGCATCGCCAGCAGCACTGACTCAATTCAGCAAAGCAGTTTTCACAGGAAAATTTACAGGACTTGTTAATATGAAACTGCATCTGCAGCACTCTTCATGCCTCTGTAGTGGGGAATTTCAGTCATTAGACACTACTCAGACAGAAGCACACTCTTAAATTCAGCTTCCTTCATGACCGGAGTCCTGCACACAGGACAGACAAGATCCTCACCGGTTGAGAAGGGATAAGACCTTACTCAGCCTCTTTTAAATTAGGAGTTTGTTAAAATACTTGAGGGAAAGCTGTCTTTGCATCATCAACTTAACTCAGTGTGGACTGTGGTAACTCCAGTCCAATCCGAACACTCAAGAAAACCAGCATATAAAAGCTCCTTCCCTTTGACATCTGCGTATTAAGAAAATTTGGTAATGCTGTATGAGATCAAAAAATTAAACATAAGGACAACTGAACATTTCACTTGTCCTTTGAGAAGATTATAATGGGCAATGACATTGATCTGCCAAGAGCCAAACACAATACGTCTTCCTGAATGAATCGCTCTGAATGAAACCAAGGGCTGTCTTCCTGACAAATGCTTAAGTGCAGGTGGTTTGCAAGCAGCCTCGCTGTCTAGTATTAGTGTAGCTAAACCTGAATGCAGTGAAACAAGCACACAATGCCAGTTTCTAGCTCAGTACTGGGTGTTCTCAATTGTTCTCATGTCTGTCCAGGGAGGAAAGAAAAGAGAGACAGAAGAGGTAACAAACCATTAAATTGCTTCTCCAGGAAGCAGTTTAAGGAGACTAGGAATTTAACTGTTGAAGATATCATAGTTCTTAAAATACCCTTCTGAAGTATATCATGTTAACACACAAGTAGTGATTCCAGTCTCCCAAATGAGTACATGTTTATTACTGTGCTTAGATGTTCGTCAGAGGGCTGTACTCATGGCCACTTGCATATTTTCCCCTTTATTCAGTATTTTCACTCAAGCAAAGGTGTAGCAAAAGCCTGGCACCATTAACCACCACCTCACGTACTCTGGCAACCACTGGAGAGCACACTGAAGCACCTAGCACAGATTTCTCTGAATCCAAAGCACAATGGCTTTGATGATATATAAATGAGCAAGAGCTACTCATATGAGCTTCTGCAATGGGAAACCTGACTGATGATAGAGCTCCAGCACGAATCCCCAAGTCATTGCCTGCAGATCATTCCAGAGGTCGACTTCTCCCAAGCTGTTCCCGTATCTGGTTTGAGAAAACATAAGGCTGGAGAGGCAAAGACGTGAACCGAGTGGGGGGAAGGCCACATTTTGATTTGGTTTTCTCAGAACCAGAAGATGCACTTACCAAATGACAGAGCACTGACAATCTGCCAGTACATTCCTATTACTTTTCCCAGCTGCTGTTCTTCCTTGGAGACAGGCTGCAATTTTAAGTGGAGGAGAACACCATCATGCCAACGTAAATCCAAAATGGCCCACGGAATTGTATTTTCTCCAAGATACATCTCCTGCCACAGATAACACTGGAACTCTAAAGGCAGGAACTCCTCCATGGAGCTTCTTATTCTTAAGTTACAAGGTTTTATTCTTAACCATGCTTTTATTCTTAACTTAGAAACGTTATTTCACTAATTACTTTTCAAGCCATATCTTTCTTACTATTACCCCAGTGCACTTTTTTGTTTAATATTAACTATTTCTCCTAACCATATTTGTGCAAACTAACTGTTCATTTGGCAAATGTGAGGAAACTTCTCCAAAGTGACAGACCCCGGTTGATGCTTCTCTGTTAAAAAAATAAAAAGCAACTATGAAAAGCCCAAAGCAATGGCAACAGACATGTAACTACTTGCTAAGCACAAGCTGTCATTTTGACACACCTTCATCACTCTGCTTTAGCAACCAAAACTCCACCATTGCTTTTCTTTATAAGAAATATCTACTTTTGAAAAAATTTATATTAATCTCTAAAAAAATAAGACAGATATTTGTATTAAAAGCTGGAGATCACTGATTTCAGCAAGTTATGGCTTTTTTTTTAGTGTAAGCATATATTTTTCTCCTAAAACAAGTAAGTGTCCTGGGTGTTAGTTTGTATTTTCTATTTCCAGCAATGTTCAGTATTGTATGTGCTTTGCACCTCAGAAGTGAGTCTGCCAAGGCACTTAAGAGAATGTAAGCAAGTCTTTTAGGGACTTCATAAGAATGGGCTACCACTGACACAATACAGAACCCATCCACCAGCAGAGTCAATCCCCTAACCAAGCACATTTCCTTTACAAACACTCAGCACCTGCTAAAATTCCACAATGAATAATAATGATGAAAAATAAGAGGTTTTAAAAAAAGCTATTTACCACGTGTCACTAACAGAGAAAAGATTTCCCCTAATAAAAGCACAGGAAGTGGATTTGGCTGTCTGAAGTAACAGCTCAGGGGGTTGGTTTGTTTTTTGAAAAAAAACAAATGAACAAAAACCAAATACCACACGCTTGCTTAAAGAAACAAGTGACTTCAAGAAATCCTTTTCCTTTTATCTGTCCTTAGAGGTGAGTTTTTCAATCAGTTCTTGAAGAGGTGCAAGTTCTCTTCTGTCAATAAGGTTGAATTCCTGCAACAAGGACGAGGAGAAAGACAGGGTTTTATACGTACAGCTCTGGTGAGAAGTCTTATTCAGACAGAAGTTATTTGGTAAGAGGCTTTTAGTGCTCAGGCTTCGCCACTGCAGTATTTTCTGCCCGCCTGACATTACCTGAATAGCAGTGCTTAACTGCCTGAAGCTTTTTTTATCCACTTGAAGGAAATTTAAGAAGATGCTCTTTTTCTTTTAAAGGGAGAATGGAAAAAGGGTAGAGGGGGAAAAAGGGGAGAGCGAAAAAAAGGGAAAGAAAAATGTAGCTTTGCAGCTTTTCAATCTGGCTTCTGATGCCATCCTCCCTCTTTCTTTTGTTAGGAATTCCTGTTCTACTGTATCATTTGACAGGGAACACTTTTCAGTATTCAGTTTTATAAGAAACTGAGAACTTTTACATTCCTTGAAAGCTTCTACCAGTAAATACATATAAACATGGAATAAGACACTGGCTTAGGGTCCTGGAGGTATCGATTCTCCTATGAACACACCAGCCGTTAACAAAACTGAGGGGGCACTACTTTGGAACATCACTTTTTCCACAATATACCTGGTAACCATAATGCTGCTGCCACACATACCTGAACAAAAAATATAAAGTGCTTGAAAGAAGTGTTGAGGTGTGCCTCTTCTTGTAGCTGGATCACTGGATCAAAGTGCTGGTGATAAATGTGAGCATAAACTCTGAAGAGCCGCTTTAAAATTGTCTTTGCCACTGACATGAAATTCTTTGGGAATGGTACACCTACAAGTAAGAAAACAGATGGCTTATTTTTCAACGCCCATGCCATGGTCATGTCTTTTGAAAGCCACTATAACCCAACCCTATGTCTTGCACAAGAAGGGCTGTTCTGTTTCACTCTGCAATTAGTCTGTAAATCACACCATGTACTTGGGCTGAAGCACAGCCACAAGCTCATTGAAAGACCACAGGGGACGTTTCCCTCCCTTCAGCAGACCAGTAGCTCCTGAACTCTCACCAAGACAAATCTGACTATGTTTCTATGTTGAAGCCTCCTCGCTTCAGCTTCCAGCTATTAAACCTTGTTATGCCTCAGCTGAGTTCCATGAAGAGCCTTCTCTGAGAAAGAATCCTCCTCCCCTTCTGGCAGGATTCAGATACCCAGACAATGGTATCTAATGTGCTTGTAGGTGCCCTACAAGCATCTACCTGGCCTCTGAGTCCCAGTGCTGAAAAAGGGAAGCCTCCTACAGGCTCTCAACCCCATCAGTGGTCTGTGCATGTGTCGAAGATACCATAGGGTATATACTCCAAGGGACACCAGATACCTTCAAGTAGGTAACTGAAATAACCTTTGGTATCAGCCACTGAGTTTTAACGCTTCTCTTGGCTGAACTGCAGTCGGAAATAGGTTCTCTTCCACCTGTCTTGTGCCCAGCAAAAGAGTCCTGTTTCCACCCTGCTCACCACCATCCCTTAGCCAGAGGCTACTGAATGCTTTCGTAACTAAGTACTCTGAAATACGCTTTTTTTCAGTCATTTCTATGAAAAGGACTCAACAGCAGATCTTTGTCAGTGCACAAATTTTATTAAAATTGGTTAGGAAACAGCAACTGGCTCCTGGGAGCAATAATCTCTCTAGTTGACACATCCACAGGCTAAAAAAGATATGCATCAACCATCTAAAAAGATTAAACCTGTCTAGCTTCTCATCAGGGAGCAGTTTCCCCAGTCAGCTCAGCTCTGGCCCAAGCCGGTGCTCTATGCCAATCATTATGCCACCAACACTTTAAAACTCTAGCAGTAAAATTTTCATACTCCTACTTAAACTTACCCTCCTTACATGGACATTATATGTCTCTCACTGGCTGCTGCATCGCATGGGAAGTTCCTATTTAGTTGGCTACCCACTGTTGGCCTTTAAGTCTCTTTCTGAATTGCAACCGTGAAGAAAAGCATCTTCTTAAAGCCTTCTCTGCTTATCTGCTTAACTACAAGTAAAAACAATTGCCCCTTGATTGTGACAAGTGACCCCATTTTTCTGAAGAGGCTTATTGACAATGTGTCAAATGCTTCAGAAACTCTCCACAAAACAAAAGCGATTAAGACATCTCTGCTCCTTTTTCCACAATGATCATAGGCCTAAGAGTAATGGTGCACTGGAAACCTGTCCTTCACGCCTCTAGAAGCCGGGTTTTGTTTTTGCTATTGTTTCCAAACTGGTGGCAGACCATTATTTTCCTCCTGCTTTTCTGAAAGAAACCTCTTAAAAATGCACATCTTAAATTTTCACTTTAAAAGAAAATAAATTGTTAAGATCAAAGAAGCAATTTATTTTCTTTGGAGGTAAAGCCTAGGAGAAGTTCTTCCTGAGGACCAAACATCTTCCCTGCATCAGAAAGCTGCCAGTTTGTACCAATTACTGCTTATGTAGTTATTTCTAAGGTAAAACCCTACCATT
Organism: Loriculus beryllinus; assembly: GCA_039877255.1. NCBI lineage: Eukaryota > Metazoa > Chordata > Aves > Psittaciformes > Psittacidae > Loriculus > Loriculus beryllinus. The sequence continues at coordinate 5,972 of JBCJKH010053916.1, forward strand.
CAAAATGTTAAATCAACAGATTTGATTAACGGCGCTATTAAATGGAACCATTTAATGGTTCTCACACATTGAGAACTATTATAGATATTTAATAACATATTATGTATTAACACATGGTTCAGAGTTCATGTACTACTACATCGATTTTATTTTTAGTGATAAAAGTGCTTTTATATATGTAATGTAAATTTTTAAACTTGCTCTACTTGTCAGTCATTTAGGAGATCTTTCAATGCTGTGAGACTTGAATAATCCTGTACAACTGTAACCCAAACACATCATTCGGTTTTACATATTTACCTTACCTATTTTAGAAGGAAATAGCGTTTCATCATCCAGCTGATCCTGGACCCAAGTCATCAGGTAATCAATGTACTTTGGTGCAGAGCACTTAATTGGTTTCTTTATATTGGTCCCATCTGCCCAGTGGTACTCATATCTGGGTTGGGTTAACAACAACAAGGTATTTCTTAACACGTGTGAATCATGCACATGAAGCCTGGAAGGCTGCTCTCCCTGCTCCTCATTACCCTCCACCCTCCCACAGCCCTTCCTTGAAACTACCATCCAGGTGCTTCTGAGTCATCTGCAGCTGCCCTGTGCCCCACCTCCCCACTGTAATCCTGCCTTAGTCAGATCCTCTTCACAGTCTGTGAAAGCCTTCAAAAACTTCAGCCTTTAAAGCACAATTCATTCACCCTTGGGTGCAAATCTCCTGCCAATATGCACAGGACAGCCTGAGGTCAAACCTGCCAAAAGGTGCTGTATGATTAGGTTTCCAAGTCCTGAATGGCCAATAGTTACTTAAGTCTTTTTTAAAGCTTCCCCTCCTCCAAGAGTCTAGAGAAGAGGAGGCTCAGGGTGGACCTTATCACTCTCCACTACTGCCTGAAAGGAGGTTGTAGTTTGGGGGTCAGTTTCTTCTCCCAGGTAGCAAGCGATAGGTAACAGCCTCAAGCTGAGCCCAGGGGAGGTTTAGACCGAATAGTAGGAAAAATTCCTTCACAGAGAAGATAATCAGGCATTGGAACAGGCTGCCAAGGAAAGTGGTGGAATCACCATCCCTGCAAGTGTTCAGCAACTGTGTAGATGAGGCCCTCAGTGACATGGTTTAGTGGTGGTCCTAGCAGTCCTGAGGGAATGGTTGGATCTGATGATCTTCAAGGTCTTTTCCTACCTACTTGATTCTATGACTCTAAGAAAAAAACCATTACAGCTTGTTGAAGTGAACCATCCACTAGTTACAGGAGATTCTCACACACACAAAAGCTCAGCTCCAGGGCTCAAATTGGTCAAGGCACCTGACTGATTTCTAATATGAAACTTCACCCACTCCCTAGCACTGAGCTTCTCTTCACCTCCACTGGCAGAGAAGAATTGCACAGTGAGTGGCAATGCCCAACCAGCAAGACACAATACGCTCCTAAAATTTACTTAATTTCTTTAAATTTAAAATACTCTTACAGATTTTTTTCGTAACTAAAGGCCAAGCTACATCAGTGCTCGCAGAGATCTCAAATTATGTTTGTGTTAGAGACAGGGAAGAGATTCAGAGGTAGGTTAATACCTAGGAATACTCCTGCACAACTGGAAGCTGGTATAAAATGCCTTTCAGCTAACAGTTAGAAAAAAGCTTCTAGTCTAACCAGCCCTCCTTAGGAAAGGTTCATATCTGAAGATCTTTTGCAGATTCTTCTGCAGCGAACCAAGCTTCAGAAGAATCTCAATAGCTGGAATCTCAGTTTCAAATTACACCACTGGCCCACTTGATGGTTGCAGGCCAATAGATTAATTCTTCCATCTGTAGATAAACTGCTATTACCCCTTTACAAACCACTGACATGACTTTGGGACAGTCGAACATGTGCTCTCTTTACCTTTTTCCATCCACAGAGCCAGTAATGTTCACATCTCATGCTCTATTTGACTGTTATTTCTTAGGACAGCAGTAGCCAACACCACAATGTCTGGGCTGCAACAACCTTCCCTTGCTATTTCCAGTTAGTACTGTGTGGACAGCGCAGAAGGTGTTCTATTTTAAAGATCACACACCTCATTTTATGCAAAGCCTCACCGTATCTGAGGCTCCTGGTTTTGTTTAATAAATTCAGTTTTGTCACAACAGTACCTGGGAGAACACTGTCACAATAAACAACCTTACAAGTGATCACAAGCACCCTGCTCACAATGGTATAAAAAGTTCCCACTTTTCTAACAGCAACACATCAGAGGCTCTGGAAACATTTTCACATTGCATCTCAAACACATGCAGAATTTCCATAGGCACTAAGCGGACCATAACATGCCTGGATTTCTGAAAAATCAGTATTTCTCACTACCCAGCACTACCTAATATTGAGGTTTAAGTGGTATTAACATAGGACAGGTATCAACACTCAGCTGAGGTGCCAGTTTCAGCCCGGAGACAAAGACAACAAATGAAATTAGACACTAAAAATCTCATCCAAATAACACATATCCCTAAGAAGCCTCCTTCTCTCCCCACTCCCCAATACTATAGCTTAACTCTGTATATTTTAGAGGAAGGAATGCCAGAGAAGGACCCTTTAAGAAGCTCTAAAGTAAAAAAAAAAAAAAACAACCAAAAACCAACACAGAAAGAGAAGTATTTCCCCCAGGTTAGAATCATCTGAACTGCTACAGGAAATGAAGGGTAAGAATCACATTTCTAGCTCAAGCCTGTGATCAGACGCCTACAGTTCTGGTGATAAAAACTAATGAACTTTATCGTGATAGGCAGCTTCCCTACAGAAAACACATTTTTAGAAACCTCTAACAGCTCAGAGGTTCTTAAGGACAATCAAAACACTGTCAAGGAGAGAGAAAAAAATACACACTTCACTCCAGCAAGCACAGGGGAAAAGCTAAGAATTCTCAATGACTCTGGTGGAATTCTCTCATGCTAACAAACAAGTTATTTGCCATCTGTAAACAGAAAACCCAACTGTGCTTCTCAAACTAGAAAATATCCCTATGTATAAACCAGCACAGGACCAGCACCTCCACCTCACAGCCCCAGTTTTGACAGCCAACTTTGCAAAATGCAGTAGCCACGTCCCTCCTTTGGGCTCTTACTGAACACTTGTAACTAGGGAGGAAAATAAAGAAAATCCCCATCACCCAATGCTGGTTAATAAACAAAATACTTCTATGCAGGTTCTTAACTTATCATCATGCCTGCTGCACCAATGGTGACCCTGCAACTGAAGTAAGAATAGCACAAACCAAAAAGGTTCCAAAACCCAACTAGGTTTGATTGGGTAAGACATGGTTGTTCTTTACTGAACTGAAAAGAATGAACCATTACCCTGAATAATCATGTTCTGGGACAAATTAAACCAATGCTTTATTCAAATTGTTAGACAAGGAGCTGTACAGCAGGAGAAGGAGAGCTGTTCTTGATCTTTATGTCAATCCTGAACTAACTCAATGTCCTGCCCCCTGATAAAAGCTAAGACAGCACTCCTTACAATAGTCAAGTCCCTCTTAAAGGGGTTTTGAAGACAAAACACCAGCACCCAGCAACGGATACAGGAACATTACACTTCCACTCCGTTACCCTCTCACTTCAGATATCTGGTTTAACTTCTCCATAGACTGCTACGAGTTTGTCAGTTCTACCCTGAAAATTGTGACTTGGGCCACAACTTTGAAGTTATCTCTGAATGCACCAGCACCTTACAACCCTTTCTGAAGACATCAGTCATAAATACTTCCCCAGTGGAACACAAAAATCAGACTTTAAAGCTACAAAATGCTTGCTGGTTTGGTTCTCCCCAGCTACTCATGCTGTGGCCGCCTAATCTGTTTCAAACAACCCCATTTAAGTTGTTTCAGCTAACTCATACCCTTTCTCTGAAAGAGGTGAAAATGGAGCCATGGATGTGAGCAGACAGCAACCTTCAGCCTAGAAGCACTAATGAGTACCTAAGGCTCAATGCCTCTTCAATGAACATAGATTGCGCCAGAAGAGAACAGGACACAGGTGTAAGAACCAGAAGAAAAACCCCATAAATCTCAGTGCTTTCATGCTGACAGGTTCTCTAGCAGTACTTCCCTGAAAACAACTTTTTAAGCAAAAGTAAGCCACACTCACTCCAACTAAAGAACGAAGTCACCTAATAAAAACCTTGTCAGAATGCATCTTTAAGCATCACACATCTCTTTTCTACCTGGCTTCATAACTATTTGAGTAGGTCATATATTTCTGGCAATGGTTATCAGTCTCTTTGGAGAGAAATTCTTTAGCCTGGCAACCAGATAGCTAAACCTTTAATAATTAATCTCCAACCCTAAATAACTGCTTCTCAGCAGGCAAACAATAAAGCAAAGAAATATTTTCATGCTCTTATCTAACAATTAAGGAGTCCGCTCTGCACGCCAAAGCACAAAGCAGACAACAGGCTATGGTATTGCACAAGTTCTTTTGCATACTGGTGAACTTGCTCTCCTTTCGTACTTCACCCCTTCCCATGCTGCAGCAGTGGCTCTGCCTGTCCACACTGGTTTGGCATTTGGCATCGTCCGCTTTTAGTGCAGGATTGTAGTGCCAAAGCCTTTCCTGGTCCATCAAGCTGTTTCCAACTAGAAGAGCTCCTGCCCTCTCCATCTTCCCTTCCCAGCAGCAGCCTTGGTTCATCCTCAGCTCTCCACCAGCAATTCCTGGCTTCACACAATACAGGAGGAGGAAGTGGAGGAGAGGACTTGGTTTTGCCTTAGTTTATTTAAAAGGAAACAGCGCCCTCCCTTGCCACTCACTGAGAAATGCAGGTATTTTCCTCTGGAAGATCACTTAAGCAGCTGGAAAGCAAGAAAAAACAGACATGTTGGATGTCTGTACAAAAGCATAAGCAAGAATCAAGAAGTGAAACCTCACTGAGGAACAGGCTAGGGGATTCTTATCCAGACTACTTTCTTATCCCCTAGATAAGAAAATCTGTAGCTAATTTATTTCTACAATACCTACTCAAACACCTAAAGGAAATATTCTGGTAATCTCCAAGTGAATGTTTGCCAATAAAACCTTCAGATCTTAAATTTAAAAGCCCTCATTAACATTTCAGTAAAAAATAAAAGAAAAACAAATAGTTTGATAATGAGTTTACTTCCCAGCACTAAGAAAAACAAACAAAAAACCCCTACCCTAAAAAAACCACCTTTTTATTCCCCATTCCCTTAAAGGTTCCAATTTCTCATGCCTTCATAGGTAACAGGAATCACAGACTCACGGACTGGTTTGGGTTGGAAAGGACCTTAAAATCATCCAGTTCCAGCCCCTTCCATGGACAAGGACCCTTTCCACTAGACCAGGTTGCTCAAAGCCATGTCCAACCTGGCCTTGAACACTGCCAGGGATGGGGCAATCTGTTCCATTGCCCCACCATCCTCACAATAAAGAACTTCTTTCCTACATATAACCTGAATTCCTGTTTAAGTTTAAACCCATTACCCCTTGTCCTGTCACTACAGTCCCTAATGAAGAGTGCCTCTTCAGCATCTTTGCTGGCCTCCTTCAGATACTGGAGGGCTGCTCTGAGGTCTCCACACAGCCTTCTCTTTTCCAGGCAAACTTCCTCAGCCTGTCTTCATACAGGAGGTGCTCCAGCCCCCTTATCCTCATGGCCCTCCTCTGGACTTGCTTTAGCAGTTCCATGTCCTTCTTATGCTGAGGACACCAGAACTGTATACAGTACACCAAGAGGACACTCTTTCCACCCACAGATGTTACCTTATCTCTGGCACTTGGCTGAGGTAATATCAAGCTCTCAAATGCAGAAATCATCTAAAAAACTGCATTTTCTCAACAAAACATGAAAAAAAAGACCTTACTTTGGCCCAGCAGACATCACAGGGCAGCTTTCCTCCGTGCAGAAGTCCGTAATGGTTCCGTACAGCATATTGATCTGGTTGAAGAAGTCGACAGCTGTAAAACCATTTAAACCATCAGTTAACAATCTGCACTTTAACAGCAACACCAGCTTCCTGCAGCCTTAACAACATAAATTGCTCAGAGGGTCCTGGAATGCTTTTTGTGAAAAAACTTCACAGTTATCACTTTTTAAGAAGTATCATAAAGGAGATGCAGAATGCAACCATCAATGTCCTACATCACCCTCCAACAGTGACTATTCAATTGCTCAGTGCTCCAAAATCTTCCTTTAAAAGAAAATGGAAAGAGAAAGCACAGTTATTTCCTTTTCTGAAAGTTTGGTGCAGTTTATTAGAATCCCAAATTCTACTATATAGTCTGGAATAAAAACGAGACTTTCAGTGTGAAGTTTCCAGCAAAAGAGAGCTGTTACCCATTAGGTGACACTGACTTCCTTCGGGCTTTGTATTCCAAGAGACTGTCTTTTCAAAGAATGTTTCAAAAAATCAGACTTGTTTGGGGTGGAAGGGACCTTAAAGCTTATCCAGTTCCAACCCCCTGCCACAGGCAGGGACACCTTCCATGAGATAGGCTGCTCCAAGCCCCATCCAACCTGGCCTTGAACACTGCCAGGGATGAGGCAGCCACAGCTTTTCTGGGCACCCTGTGCCAGCGCCTCAGCACCCTTACAGGGAAGAACTTCTTCCTCATGTCTAATCTAAATCTACCCTCTCATAGTTATGGTATGGTCAAACACTACATGTATGGGAGGTCTTCTGGGGGGAGGTTGGTTATTGCTTCAGTTTTGTTACATGTTTGAGAAAGCAGTTCTCTTAGCCAAAACTTGTTTTTAAATGGTCTACAGTTGAATTCCCAAAAGACTAAAAACTTACCGTATCTAAATATTCCCATAGTTCTTACTACTTTAAAGAGGTGCTTGATTACTTGGTACTCTTTGAAAGCAAGGCTCTTCTTCAGTAACCTAACAGCAGGTCCTGCCCTTCAGAACTGCAGACATTGTAATCATTTATAAAATGCACTTTATCTCTCACCTCAATTAATGTCCTCTGCCTTTGCATCTGTTGGGGAGCACAGCATGTAACCATAGCATTAATATATAAGTTTGTTTTTCCAAAATGTCTTTCAGACAATGGAAATTGTAAATTCTGCTTTAGAATGAACCCAAGCCTACAGGAACCCAAGACTTGTGGTACTAGTTTTGGTGTCCTTATGCATCCTTTCTGATGCATGGATGATACACAGCAACCATACAAAAACCCAAATCAAGTGTGGTGGAGCTCCACTCCTTCTATTTAACCAGTGCTTTGCAAATTCAACTGACACAGCTTTACCCTGAAAGGAACTATGTATAACATAGATAAAAGAGTTAATGCCCCAGTGCCCAGTCCAGGCTACATCGCTTCTGCTACGAAAAGTATTGTGCCTGCCTACCCAAATTTGTGTTCCTTGCTTAACTCTGTTACAGAGACATACAGGTTTGCTGTAGTGAGATGGAAACTGGCATCCCAAATGTAAGCACTAGCAGATACCAGGTACTGTGAAAGGAACTGATGGCTGAAGGAAAGAGAGTGTTAAATACTAAAGCTCCTTAAACTTCAGAGATTACACAAACATCATGGTAGCAACTTAACAGCTACTGTCCAGCAAATGCAAGATATGAGCTACAACTGTGTCATGCAACTTCCCAAGTATTAAAAAAGGGAAGCAAATAAAAACCGGTATGGCATGCTCCTAGCACAGCTCACCTCTAGCAACAAAATCTGGGTGTTTTTTTCTCCCCCTAGCACAGCTGAAGCAGAAAACAGCAAAACAACATTGAGAAAGGTAGACAGCAGTTACAGAGGCCCAGGAGGACTCCTACAGCTTGTTTGGGCAGAGAGAGGAGGCAGTTAACACTACTGAAGACAGGAAAAAGTGGTTATAGACAGCCCTTGCTCCTTAAGCGTACGCAAGAACTATAAATTAATTTTCCATTCCCTGCTCCCAGTGGAAACCACAGACCAATGTTTGCTTGAGGCAGGAGTGTTCCCAAAACCCACACAGACGTCTACAAGATGACTGATTGCTGCAAATCCCACATTCCAAGTCTCAAAAGGCCAGGAGACACACAACCCATTCACTACCAACAGTCAGCAGTTTGCAACAACCAAGAAAAACCAAGAACCTCCTTTCCAGCATGTGTAAAGCTGTACAGTGTCTCTGCCTATTTTCATTTCCTCTTTTTACCCCTTGCTCTAAAGTTTTGAGGGTTTAGAGTATCTTTTCCAAGTGCTTTTCTATTGGAAAAAGTGCACACTGCCTGGTGTTCTGTTATAAAGATACGGGCAGGATGTACTTACCGAATTAATTTTTTTGTATTTTCAAATCAAGGAGATTTCAAATTAAACTCAAACCAAACTGATTATAGACTTTTTACCTTTGTATTTTCTAAACTTATTTCAAAAATCTACATGTACACCAACTCACTGCCAGAAAACATGGGTAAGGCTAAGAGTTGACCAAGTAGCAGAAGAGTAGAGCCATGCTTTCCTGCGCTTTCACTATTGCAAAGGTCAAACCCAACGACATTAAGTCCCACATTTTATTTCCTTATTAGGTATCTCAATCAACAGAAAGGGCTCACTGCTACCATTAGCTAGTACTAGGTGTGGTAGAGGGATGCTGTACTTGAATGGAGAATGCAAGCAGTTAATCACTTGTAAACAAAAAAAAAGAAACAAAACAAAACACCACACCAACAACATTAGAACTCTGCTGCAAGAAGGCAGGACCAAGGACCATTTCATTACAGAATGCAGTTGTTACCCAAAAGCAGCTCCCACTCATTTTGTCATCCAGCTCATTTAGCAGTTAAGTCATTTGGGAAGGGAAAAATGCCACTGTCACAGACAGAGACGAAGAGACAGGCAGGGAGTGAAGAAAGCACCAAACGGGAAGAATGCCAGCAATATCAGAAGCCTCTTTAGTAATGCTTACTCAGAAAAATGGGATGGCTTTTTTTTTTTTCTAGACAGTTTTGCAATACATATGAATAGACTTTTGTAAAGAATGGTGTCAGCAATTTCATCATTCCCTAGAAGCAGTGGCAGGTCATATACCAGAGAGCTGTGTGGCTCATTCAGAACTGAAGGTTGAAATCAGTACGACAGTTTCACTTCCTGAACATGTCAAAGAGCAAGAGGAAACAGAACCACAATTAGGAGACATTTCTCTTGAGCATAATTTATACTGCATTGCAATGCACAATCAATACCATGCAATCACAGAAACAGGCCAAGCCAAAGACCTGAAAGATAACAAAATAACCAGAGAAGGCACAGAGTCTAACAGCCAGAACTCCACATAGGCTACAGAGCATGACAGAACTTGGGTTAATCCACTCTTTAAGAGTGGAAGGCAGGCAGCAAATTCACACAGCAGGGAGAGGAAGAAGGAAACATGGTCAGGCAATTAGAAAACACTAATTTGGGCCTCATTGTTTGGCTTGACCTAGCATGAAGCACAGGGTTAGGACAAACACCTCTAGAGGAAGCAAAAATAATGACATCAGACACTTACCAGAGCAAAGGCTCACAACTTGGTAGAAAAACAAGGAAGGAACTAACGCTAGTAACACTGTAAAGCTGGATCTCTGTTTTTTTTATAGGCAAAAGGAAAGCCAGGCCATACACACGACCGTAGTGTTTAGCATCATTTAAGGTCTTCGTGCTTAACTAAATTAAGGGTTTATGCTTAGCTCAGAGGGTTGACTATGCCATTGGATTGGGTAAGAACCCCAGCTGGAGAAGAGCTAGATTAAACATATTAAGATGGCACTGACAGGCTACTTTCTAAAAACAGCAGTGAAATTTCTACTTCAGCACTTGTTTGCGATCAAGTCCTCAGAGTTTAAGCACTAAGAAGAAGAATTATTTTGTTAACAGGAACATATTTTTTACACAAGGAGATTAAGAGTGTTTTGTCTCTGGGAGACACAATGCATCTGTCAGCTCTCCACAGTATCGCATTCACCTCTCCCAACCACAGCAAGTGGTGCACACAGGATAGAAGAAGACACGCTACTAGAAAGGAGTACAGAGTTGGCCCCCCACAAGTGTCTACCCATATTCAACACCCCCCATTAAGAAGAAAAACAAAAATGAGCCCACTTACTGTTCACTGCAACCCACTCATTTAAATCTTCACCCTCTGGGAGCATAACAGCCATCCGAAGATTACCACTTCCCAATGTAGCTTCCGCATGCTTTAGCAGCTCATACTGGTGAGACCCCTCTGGAATATTCTTCTTTGGTTTGAAGGTTTTGGAAGAGCGACTACCACTGTGTTAGAAGAGGGGATATTTAGAGAACTCATGGAAAGGAAAAAGAAAGAAGCAAACAAGGCAAGCATAAGCACAGGATTAACATTACACACTTTCCTAATCCCTTATTTTTGTGTGGAAAAAGGATATTTGACACAGACTGGGATGCAAAAGTACAGGTGCTTTGACTTGTTTTAAACAGTTAAATGATTCCCCACTGCCCTGCCCTCTCACCTGCTCACTCTGCTGTTAAGCCAGCCAGACAAGTGGGAATGCTCCCTTCCTTCTCTGAGCAAACTGGATCATGGGGAAGGTGAGACCAGAAATATTTCCTTCCCCAGAATTCAGACAGCTATCAAAGATAGCACCCAAGCCAAACAGAAACCTTCTTTACTCTGAACACTCAGGAAGCTTACCCTGGCAAATGAAACATACTATGTAACAGAAAATCCCATGTTTAACATCTACCTTCATCAGACATGAAATGTCATCACACCTGCAGAAGTGTAGTAAGGAGGCAGGGGCCTGTTCAGAGCTCTGACTTGCCAAATGAGGTACGAGATAAGCAATTACTATTAACCCCTCAAAACCAAGCTGCTAGTATTTAGGAAAGCATACTTTCTGCAGGCGTAGCTGATCCAGAATATTATCTTACCTACCAAAGTAAAGTAACTTTTCCACTATCCGGTACTGTTTACTTTTGAAAACACAGTTACTCAAAAATACATTAATATTTAGCTGTTGCTGATACATTTCCACATCTCCCCTGAACTATCCCTGCCATTTTCCCCTTGGTATCATAGCATACAGACCTTTCAGTCCCCCAGCTAGTAAAGAACTAAGGATGACAACTCTTACAACTTTCATATAAATAATTTTCTTGCCTGTGATTTTGTTTGGAAAACATGACTTAGAAAAAAGCTGAGACATTTGAATTTTAAATGGTGGCAGCCAGCCTGGATGCACATTATCCCTTAACATGCCAGAAACACATTGCGGAAAATTAAGTATTTGCAAAAAAAAGCGTCAAATCAGCCAGTATTTTTGAGTGGTTTAGTGTATGAGCTGAGAGGATTTCAGTCAGAAAAGGAAAACTGAACTCCAAATTCCAATGGAAGGAAGTGGAAAGCTATGAAACCCAGACGGCAGAGTTTTCATGGCAAGTATTACCCAGTTCTCATTTCTTTATATAAAAGACTTGGACAATTTTTCATCATCTCTCTACAGGACCAAACTGAAATTTTTATTAGTGAGGCATCAGTGTTCTCTCTCCAGTTCACTAAATAGTTAAACCACATGCTGAACACAGACGGTTGTCCCTTCTCATTGGGCAATACTAGCGCAGCTACGCTGTCACACAGAAGTACTTCAAGAAACTGAATTCTGCATGTCATTCCCCCCACCACACCACACTACAGCCATCACCAGAAAGTTAATGATGATCTCTCGTTTCTAGAATCCTGGACATGAACACCTCTAGCAGAGGCACAATGTATAACAAAGAACGTAGCAAATACTGTTCTTTCCAAAACACATGACAGGTGATTGTGAACAACTCATTTGCCAAGCATATGACAAAACTGCCCAACAGCTCATCAAGTTTAGTTTAGACCTTAATAAGAGCAATGAAGAAGAAAACATCCTGAAACTGGAGACAGAATTATGAGCTTTGGCCAGGTAACAACACCTTTTCGCCAGGCAACAGCATCTTTGCAGGTGCATTTTTGGGAATTGAAGAGACCCTACAAGTCCGTTTGGTTGAAGATTTACACGGTCCTGGTGCTACTCTGACTGCAGCAGCATCCTCCCCCTTGCAGCCTCCAGAGTTTCCTCCTGTTTTCTAACCTGATAAGGAAGCACTTGGCTGAACTAGCAGGGGTGATGGAATGATGCAGTACAACAGGCCATATACATTCACACAGACCCCGGAACAATACTAATGCAGTCAGCTACTAAATACAACTATGAGCTCAAAGTCGGAAGAAGAAACATATGGCTCCCATATATATCCTGTTACAGGACCTTGCTAACATGCACCCAGTCATTTGCATTTCACCCCATGCGAACATACCAGATCCAAATCTTAAATAAAATAATTGCCTCCCAGTGGGAGTATGAAGTTTCTATGGCTCTGGGAGTTCCCTTCACTTCCCACCCCTCCAGCTACCTGCATTTGCTGCCAGGCCAGGTTCAAACCAGCTCTGAAGAGAAAGCAACCAAAAAAGAAACCCCACCAAGCAAAAAATGCTCCAGATCTTTCAACTGACTACTTAAGAGACACAAACTTTTATCTTTGGGAATATATCCACTTCATAGTCACCATGCCAACATGTATCTAATACAAATCTAAACATCTGGCAACTGCCTTACTGTATGATCGCACAGACAGGACTGACACAAGGTAATAATCACAGCAACTGAAGAGCAAGAGAGATTGGTATTGTTGTCTTTCCACATGTATCAGTGTAGGCAGAAGAAAAACAGCACATGCTAAAGCACAAGCACAGCACCTTCCTAACTAGACAATGGGGAAACCAACTCCTAATACTTTCATGAAAAGCAAACCAAAGGTTTACACAGACTTACCCCACTCCAAAGCTCAAGACATTCATTTATCAGAAATAAGAAAGATCCTTCCTTGCTGCTTACATAGAAACCCCCCAGTTCCTAAAACTTGAGTCCTCCTTTCACCATGTTTCAAAACTTAACATACATCAGCCTCTCTTCTGCAATGCTACCATTTTCATACAATGATCAAAAGTGAAAAACTTCACTGCTGTTAACTGGTCTGGTGAAGTTGCCCCATGCAAAGTCTGCAAGTTCATAATACAAACTACTACTGGGCATGTGCAGCTCCCCAAGCTGATGAAGAAAGCTCTATCCCGATACAGGGAACACTTACCACTTAATCTCTGCTACCCCCTTTCCAGAATCACTGGTTTCTTCCCATGACCTGGCAAAAGCTGTAACAACAGGATACACAAGGATTTGCTCCCATCAACCATTTTAAATAAATCATTTCGTTTCTGCCTCTGCTACTTCTCTGATCACTACGTCTGAAATCCAGCATGGCCATCCTAAGACAGCAGGAAATGCTCTCATGCAAAAGGCAGGCAGGCATCCAAAAGGAAAAGCAATTAGCATAAACGCAGGCTGCATTTATCGTCACGTGCTATGGAAATATCTGCAATTTTGGCAATAACTTATGAGAATTCCATGCATTTATGCAGTTCACCATATGTGAAGCTAGTTAATGGCATGAACTGCCACACATTCCTTGATACAAACAAAAGCTTAAGGACTCAACAACCTAATACAGCTTCTCTAAGACAAAACCCTTACCGGACACGTTTGCTCCTGGGAAGTCTACTGGTAGATGTTGCTGCAAACATTATTTCAACTACCTTACTAGTTCATAAACTCTCCTATTATTTAACTAAAACCCATCATCATTTATTAACAACTTAGCACCGTCAGTTAACTAACCTTTCAAATGGTTATTTTACTAAGTAGTCCTGCTTCCTCCTGAAATCCTGCCCACAGCAGCATCTTATTCCTGCTATCCTACAGTAGGATTCCCAGTGCTGAGCTGAAGGTACCTTAAAAAAACCGAAAATAAATAAAAAATGCCCTTTTTCTTTTCTTATTATGCAGATCTGTTACACGGGACAGATTTAAAAGTCTTCTTGTTCCAGGTCTATTTCCTCAACTCCTTGAGCATTCAGTGAAAAAGTTAACTTTAAAGAGACGTCTTGATTAAGTGTGACACTTAATTTTCACCTACATTCCATAACAGAATTAGCTGTATCTGCGTGCTTTTTCTCTCAAGACTCTGAAATGCTCCAATCTTGCGTGCAGCACCTGCTGCCCTTCTTTCCCACTTAGTTATTTGAATCCTCCCTCAGTTCTGAAACATCACATTAACGCAGAAGCAAAAGGGGACAAGGAAACCCTCAGAAATACCACACTGAAGATCCTATTTTCCTTGGACATAAAAAGGTCATAAAATGGGGGACATGATGCATCACCTCCACTATTTGTCACTACCAGTTTCTAGCCTGCCAAGAACAACCGGCTTCTCAAAAGATTCTTGCAATTCCAAGGACGTTTTGCTCTCTTCACTCCCACATCCACCACTTCTAGCAAATTATGCCCTTCTATTTTTATAGGTAAGCGCAGCTACAGCAGTGCCAGATGCAGTTTGACCTAGCACTAAATCAGGAAACGTGTTTGAAGTGATTGACTCCCTGTGTCAGGACAACCAGTGAAGCTGGCTCGGAAGCCACACCTCCGAGCCACAAGAAGCCCACACACCGCTTGGCTTCACGAAGACGTCACAACTTGCTTGTAAGCAAGAACACACCACTTCCTCCAAGGCTGTAATTTTATCTAGTCATCTGCTGACAAGGAGAGTTATTAATGATGTGCATACTGCAGGCTGCTCTGTCTTAGGTTAGCAAGATGGTGTTTCCAGAAGAAAGGCAGATTATTGGGTGTCCTGCTGACACTTCACTTCCTGGGCTGCCTCAGCAGTCCACTTCAGTTTCAAACACAGCCCTGGCAAATCTTTTAGAATCAAAGTCATTAAATATCCAGCTTAAGTTCTTGACACACTCCTTGTTAATTGCAGGAAAGGCGTCACTTAAACCTTCGTGTTCCTAGGAGAAGCATCTTGGCTAGCCTGGCTTAGACCACCTCATCCCCACCTATTTGTGCACTCGAGTCTCTTAATGGAGCTTTTAGGTATTTCTGTGAAGTCTGCTGCATAGCCAGGGAAGCCTGAATTAAAACTAAAAAGTTTAGGCTCCTTATGCCTAGCACTTAAGGCTTTACAGCTTGTTCTTACCACAGAACTAACCTCAAGCTCTTACTTACTGTTGTGTCTAACACTGTTCAAGCTGACAAGCAAATACACCAAGCATGCTTTGCAATCAACCATACGGATACAGATCAAAGCCCAAATCCTGCCTCCACCCAGGCTGCCAATCTATTCCTTCTACAGCAGCACCACAGCCTAAACCACTGAAATACCCAAGGTGCTCCAAGGTCTTTCTCAAATTTCTCAAGGGAACAAAACCAGACCAAGTTATCCCATAATTCACTAACAATTCATTACAGCGCTTTAAATTAATGCAGTACTTAGACAGTATGTGATTACAATGCCATTGGCAAAACGGAAGAAGGAGAAGAGATGCCACCCTGGAGAAGACAGGAGCATCTGAAAGCCTTTTTTTTTCCCTGTACACGGAGTTGCACATCACACACCAAACTGACATGTTTTTACAAGAAATTTAAAGATATTATTTTATAGTACCACAAGCACTCAACTTCCATGGAAGGTATAGAGAACACTGCTCCTCCAACCTGCTTCAGGCTACCTGTAGGCTCAAGAAGACACTGCTGCAATTCCCATCAATCATTTCTTACAGGGCTCATCACTGGACAGTTTTATCAAACAACTGGAAAGGACAGAAATGTGCCCTGGAGACAAACAAATAGAAAATGCTGCAGTGGCACCATTTTCAGGATACACCTGACACCTATATCCTATTACCTGGCATATAACGCTGAGGCTGTGGGACATCATCTTTCTTTCACCACCACACTCCAAGTGAAGTATTTGGAAGTGCTCAAGAGATTCTCAAAAAGATGAACTCAAGACAGTATGCAGAACATTCACTTGGGGCATGGAAACTTTTTCATCTTTCAACCCCTGCTTTTTCATCTTCAAAGAACTTTGCAAGCATTAATTAATCCTCACAACCTATCTTTGAAGTCGGCATCATCAGGAACCTGTTAGCCACAGGGAAACCAAGGCAGCGACTCATTGCCAAAGGCCAAGGAGTAGATTTATCAGAGAAGTCTTATGTTTTAAGTTCTGTACCTCATCTCTTCTCCTTCTGCTCCTCTTTCTAAACCCTGATACACAGAAATGCTGGAAGGCCAGAACCAAATTCCAGAAAAGCAAACACTTCAAGCCTTCAAACAATAATATGCAGCTTCAAATGATAACAGCCTGCTAAGAATAGACACACAAGAGTATGATCGTGTTAGTTTCCAAAAGCCAGCACATCAACATAAGAAATTAAAATGAAAGCTCAAGCTACTTTTTGGTAATCGAGTCACTAGTGGCAGCATTTAAATGCATTTTCTCTGTAACAATCACAGCACCAGAAGGACAGCAGGTAAAATAAAGTGGTACACACTCAAGAAATTCACTGACAAGATTTAACTTGAGCATTTCTATTTACTAAACTGAGTAGTCACACCATTTCTCTTCTGAAGAAAGACAGTGTGTGAGCCAGGCATTATTTCCTTCAGCTCATATAATATCAAGTTGTTAACTGTTTTCCAGTCAAATTCCCACTCATTAATATGCCTGTCTCAGTCCTCAGTCAGTTGACTTTAATTTGGAGGTAACAAACCCAATGTAAGATTACAGGAAGCGAGCATTCCACAGCCCTGTGTTCCTCTGACATACCACTATGCAGCAGGTCTCAAGTCAAACGAACTGACCACCACCTTAGGACAGCGAAAGACAGCAAAGAATGAGAAATCCCAGAGCCCAGCTACTCAAGAGCTTCAGGCAGTTCTGCAATTGCTGTTCTATTCCCTGATGTTGCTTCCCATGAAGGACAACCTGAGACCCCCTGCACAGAGAAGGCTAACAGTCTGAAATGAGACATGATGCTGTCAATCCTGCCAAAGAGAACTGAGAAGCCTGAAGTGCTCCAGGCCAGTACTCAGCATTAAGAGGTATCTGAAGGCTGCTCAACACTGGCGAGCTAAAAGTGAGCATGCATACTGGTAAGTGAAGATTCTAAACAGACAAGCTGATAGGGCTCAGCCTGAAGAAAATGTCCCTGCGTAAATTCATCAGATACAGTCACTGTATTACCCTGAACACTAACGAAAGCAACACGCTTCTAAAGAGCACTCCCATCTGACAAAAATAACTCCCAAACATCAGGCTGTAAAAAAGTGTAATTCCCTTCACATGGAAGGAAACACAAACTCTGCCAAGAGAAATAAGTAAATCAAAGTAGCCTGTAAGGGAAAAAATCAGGAGCTGCCAATTCCTTACACAACATAGCTACTCTCCCAAAAGGTAAGGCATTGGTTAGAAAGCAATTCCAGGCCCAAGGGTTTTGTGTTGCTTTGTTCCTTTAATGGTTGGGGTTTTTTTTTAAGAAATAATTAGCTGGACTTGAAAAATTTCCGGAGACACATGGTCATTCCTAGAGAAATGGAATACATGTTGTTGATTGCTTATACACTCTACTGTAGAAAACAGTAACCAAAAATACCTAGGTCAATGGCAAACAACTGAAGTTTCCCGGAGTAGCCAGGATGACATAGAACAACTCCATTAATTGTTTACTACACCTAGAGGAAGTCAATGGAATTAAAAACATGATAGTTACTAATGGTGAAAAGCAAGGGTTGTTCAGAAACGGCTATTCCCAAAGCTAGCACTGCCCTTGGTAACACAGGGCCTCCACTTTGTAAGGAATGTCTTTGTTCGGTTCACTTACCAACTGCATGCCCAAGCCAAAGCCAGTTGCCAAGGCTACAACAGACTGTACCATTACCATGCTTTATAACCCAAAGGCTCAGAGCCAACTTACTTCTTGACAGACCAGGGGAATTTAAAACAGTGTCCTCATCCTTCAGCCTTGACAATGATGGCAATACAACACAGATTATTCCTAAAAGAAGAGCTTCGTCAGATGTCTGGAAATGGAATAAATACAAATCCAGACAAAACTCCAGATCCTGCTTTTTTTCTTTCCAGTGAAACACCATTATCCATCCTTCCTCATCCCACCCTTATTTTTTTTTTTGCTACACCATGGAGTAAACTCAATTTTCTGTAGGCTTTTCAAGCTGTGTTTCTCAAGGGGTACAGTGAATGTTATCACTATAACTGATTTGAAATAGTGCCTTCTTCTACCAGAGTACTGACAGTGAAGCAGGTATTGTCACAATTTTTTCAATTCTCTAGCCATTAAGATGGGAATAAAAATCTGGCTTCCCCTTCTTGGAAAACAGCTGTCTTCATACACTGAAGTTCTACATAGGATGGTGTGAGAGGAAACAGATGAAAAAGCCATCATCCCATCAATAGCTCATAAAAAATACAAATATCTTTATACACAAGACTCCACATGTTAAAACAGCAGAAGTTTATCAGATGATTCACATCCAATAAGGACAAAGTTATTTAAGGTAGCCTTAAGGAACAGTTTTGCTTTCGCTTGTCCCAACCATCACCACCCAGTGTTGAAAGCTGTCATAACACATCCAACATTCTTAAAGTACATTTTTTTTTCTTCTATACATACAGAGTCAGTCAAATCAAGCAAACGTGGGATTCGACCAGCAGAAGTCACCACTTCAGCACACAGCTGAAGACCAGCTTTTGCTGGCTTAGCTGTGACTCAGGGACAGGGAACTGGCCCTTGGGAACCAGCCATTTACCTCTTCCCTCTGACACATGGGCTCACCTGCCCTGCAGCAGGACACTTCGTGCCAAATCCACAGAGATGTTAGATGGCCACAGACCGTTTTCCAGCCAGACACCTACACTTCTCCGCATCTCTCCACCTCCGTTTTTCTGTCTGCAAGCTCAGAATGTGTCTGTAAACAAGGGGGAGGTGTTATGCTACAACCTTCCTGTCTACTACAACCCCACCCATGTAGGTGGCAATGGTGTTCCTGCTGTTCACCCAGTTGGATGCAACCCTTCTCCCAAGTAATCACAATTTCTAATGCGAGGAACAAGCAAGCATCCAGAACATCATCCCGTAACCAGGAAATCATCATCAAGTTCGCTATGCTCACACACAAAATAAATTCCCTTGTTTCATTTACAACGTGGTAATACATTTTCGAGTCCTGGAAAATCATCAAAATAAACAAAGCGAGTCACAGCTGCCCTCCCAGGATACTACCAGTGCTGTGCCTGTGCTCTCAGAAACACAATTCAACCAATTCCCAGAGCAACCAATGGCTGCGGAAGTGACTCAGCTTCTCAAGCCTTGTCCTCTAGGACACAGCCCTGCTGGGCACCGCAAGGATAGGGCAGGCCATAGTCACAAAAGCAGCATGCAAGAGTAGCCAGCAGAGAACACATTCAGCCAGGGATGCCCTAGTCACTTGCAGAGATGAGCAGGCAGACAGCAGAGAACGGGAACGTGTCTGCGATCCAGAACATGCCTTACTCTGCACGTTTCATGCATGTCACTGTTCTGCTGATCCCAAGTTCCACCACGGATTTTTTCCAAGAGCTTTAAGATCAACAACCACCACTTGAAACAAGCTGTCGTACCAATTTACAAGGAGGAGGCTTTTAGCAGAGACACAAGGAACTCCACATATTCTCCTCTGATACCCATGTGATATTCTATCATGTGAGAGGAACCACAATCATTCAGAAGGTTTTGCTGGATGCTCCCAGGTAGCCACTAACCACCTCAAGGCAAACACAATGCTGTCTTCACTCACAAAACTTCTGTCTGATTACAAACAGAATGAGATTTCTAAGAAAGTTGAGGACTAGTTTTGGCTGTTTTGTTAGGTTCTTTCCATCAGATCCAGATTCCTTGACTGTTTCAATACTAACATTTACTGTGTACATACAGACATCACGGAACCGGCATAGTCAAAACCAGATTTCTTTCTGCAGATTCTAATATCCTAATATTTGTGTACTACACTTTACAAGAGCAGGCTACCAGCAGCTTTGCAGAAGCTCAAAGTATTCCTTTCTCTCCAATGGCTTCGTTTTTTCCTGCAGACCCCAGAGATAGAGTTCAGTATCTTTATCATTCCAGTCACTAATTAAGCTCTCAGCAAACTCAAGAGTGCTATTTTCTCATTAATGTTCCCCTCTTTTCTCAGGAAACCCTTTTTTCTGTCAATTAGCATTAGCTTATTCAGAAGGGATGGCACAGCATGAATTCAAACAAAAGTCAGAACTTCAGCCACTTATGCTTCAAAGTTTAGTTTCCAGAAATGTTCAAACCTCGCTTTACTGCATGAATGTGCCTACCAAATCATCCAGAAGACATAACCACACTTCTTTTATAAAAGTTACCTTTTCCCACAAATAAAAACTGGCACTAAAAAATCATCTGAACACTGATTTATGCTGTACATGAGCATAGGATGCACTTTCCTTTGGAGAAAGAGGACTCAATCAAGCTGTAAATAGCAAGGCCACACAAAGCAGCAGAAAGGTTGCTGAAAACAATGCAGTATGTACCCTGCAGCAAGGGCTGCTGTAGGAGAACTAAACTAAGTCTATGACAGAGAGAATGCAGTTCTGCCCTGTGGCAAGCAAATCCAGAAACAAAGTCAGAGGCCTGTGACAGAAGATGATGTAGCATTTCTGAACAGAAAGGTATCTATGTGCTCCGTACCCACTGAAACCTGCAGAAAAACTCAACCCTGTGCTGTCTGCAGTCCAAACTATGTCAGATGTTCTCCTTCTAATTTGTGATCACAGAATCACAGTGTGGTTTGGTTTGGAAGGGACCAAACTCATCTGTTTCAATTCCCCCTGCAGGGACACCTTCCACTAGACCAGGCTGCTCTAAGCCCCATCCAACCTGACCTTGAACACTGCCAGGGATGGGGCAGCCACAGCTTCTCAAGGCAAATACAGAAAGAAAAACACATGTTTATTTTTGAGAAATTCTTAAACCCTGTCACTCCTGCTTCCAAGAAAAAGCTGTGTTCTAAAGGAAAACAATTACACAGGCGGAAAACGCTTGGTAACACATGTGGGAGTGAGGATGACATAGCACATGCTATGCAGACACACAGAAACATGAAAAGCAGTATTCAACAACTCAAACATCACGCAGAACATAAGGGAATGGAACATTTTTAGGGTTTGGGGGTTTTTTTAAGAGAGAAGCAGTAACACTCATGTCCTGGCCAGGCAGCCAAATACCAACAAGAGAAAGGAAATATATCAAACACAGAATACGAGGACCCACAGATGATCACAAATCAGAACTACAAAAGTACAATCACAGCTAAACAAATTATAACAGAAATATTAGGAAATACATAAAGCTACAAGTCTAGGTTATTTCTTTCAATAACATATCTGTGTTCAAAGATACTGGAAACTTTAACAAAGGTTTACTTAGCCATTTAAGAAGGTATGAGGGAGTTGAAGACCTTCATATACTGTGAAGTAGAATACCACGAGTGGCTTGGAGAGATCCATCTTGCCTTGGCCCACCTTGCCTACTGCCAATCCCATACAGCATCATCTACCAAGGGCAGGAGGAAAGGGGCAGCAGGTCAGCTGAATAAAGCAGGTGATTAACAGTATTTGCCTACCTGTGATTTCTTTGCTATAGTACTTTTTCAGATTGATAAAACAGAAACATCCACACAAAAGGTATACACCACTTTCTGTAGCAAATTGTTCCTCCTGCCATAGAGATTTCCTTAGATTCAGCTAAATTCTCTTTCTGTCTTTACATTACTAATGCTCCCCGCATCCTAAACCAGATCTGCTGGTAACATTCACACCCTTTAAATACATCTAAGAAAGTAGGAAGCAGAGCTTTCCAGAAAGCAATCTGCAAACCACCGAGGATGATAAACTGCAGCAGTAAAAGCTTGGCTCTAGTATCAAATTAGATCCTCACTTATATACCAAATATAGCGCTTGGAGAACACGCTTCAGAACATGGATGGTTTCCCAAAATGCTGATCAGTGGTTTTAAAAACCAGTGCTTTATGAATGACTAAAGCAAATCTAGTCAATACAACCTAAGAAATCACAGCAGGGAACTGGAAAAAAAAAGAAAAATTGAACATCTTAAGGAAGTCTTCAATCCTTTTAAACACAAAATGGACAATCTGTTATTGCTTTTAGGAAAAAGATGAAGTTAGAAAGGAGAAACTTAATTAAATTTTAGTGGAGGAGTCACTTCAGCACTTTACCAAAGGCTGCCTTCTGTTTTAACCCCAACACAAAACAGGCTGATGATACCAACATAGCAAATGAGAAATACTCTACAACTTCCCCAAAGAAAACCTCAAAGCACACACGTAAGATTACACTTACATGTTGATTAATAGGTAAAATGTGGGTCTGAATTCAGGAACTAACAGAACAATCATTAGAGGCAAGAAATAACACAGGGAACAACAGGAAGAAGAAACAGACAGAAGGCAGTAATGAATGATCTAACAGCTTTCCAAAAATACACTGAATTATCTCATCTCTAAGTATTTCTTACACTTCCCCCATTTTTAATAAAATCTTGTGTAGGCTGTGTGGAACTATCTTCAAGAAAATTTGCTTACACCTTGCAAAGTATCACATCAGGAAAATCCACCTGCCCAAAGCATCTGAAAGGGAACAATAGCTCCTACATGCACAGGAGAACGTTTCTTTTGACATCATTTAAGCTTGCGCATTTCACAGTTGAGTCCACAGTCAGTTTAACTGTTCTATATTGAGTTTAAATATAAAGATTTTTCCTCTTCTCCACTTACATTGTGCAGCAAGGAATTTTAAGAGCTGTCATCCACAAGAGGTAATAATAGGATATTAAAGACACTTGCTTTTTTCTAAAAGTTACACTTCAGCATTAGAAAAAGCAGCATTTTGGTGCCACTAAGCATGACAAGTAAAAGACACAGTAATGCCGTTTGATTCCTGGATCTGAGGAAGGGATTAAGACTCCGTACGTTAAGACTGCCCACATCTCTAGGACACAAGCAATCAGCTCTGGAGACAAGCTACCTTTAAAGATAAGTGCAATGCTACACAACAAAAAAAACCCTCAAGTATGTGGAAAAGAGGGAAACTTTAACTAAACCTCAAATGAAATATGGGTAGGATCACAGAAGGTATGTAAGACTAACAAAAGGTGTGGATTCCTGCCAAGGAACAGCTGTGAATTGGAAAGGGAAGAGAGAGTGAACAAGATAGAAACTGTCTTCACAAAAAAAGAAAAGAAAAAAACCCACAGAAGGGAGGTTGGAACAAGAAGCCGACGTCACAGCTGGATTTCAAAATGAAGGGGAACAAAGGAAGAAAGATCATTTACATTTGCAAGTTATATCAGAGCAACAGAAGTCAATGTTGTGAAGGGCAAGGCCTAAACAGACCAAAAGCTTCACCAAATCCTTAGCCTTCCCCTGAAAAAAACAAGAGAACATGAGAAAAGAGCAGATGAATTCACTTCAAATACTGTTTTTAAAAATCTCAAAATACATTTGCACGGGGGGGGAAAAGGAAAGAAAAAAAACCACACCACAACCAAAAAACCCCACCCTGTTACCTTCATGAATTCACAGAGGGGGTCTCTCTTTTTATTAATACAAAATTACCATCTCATACACATGAATTCCCTGTCTGCCGAGTCAGGCTACGGATCTGAAACCAGCAGCAGCGACTTGAATTAAACATCTGAGATATACAGTACATGGTACTTCACTGAACAAAACTGGGTATTAGGTCTTGGAAGGCATACACTTACTAAGCTTACTAAGAAACAGAAGTTATTTCAGACTTATGATCAAAAAACCAATTTAAGCCACATGGATATGTGCCACTCCAGCTCCCATTCCCCACCTTTCAATTCCCTTCCCCAAAATACTGACCAAAGCAGCAGTGCCCCAGGAAAAGGATCTGACAGACCCACAAGCAGACTAACTGCCTTGCTGGCTCAGAGAAACTATTTGAGAAATTGTAAAATTAACTTTGTGGATACCTCTTTATGAGTGATCCAGACTCTTTAAAGTGATCCAGACAAGCTGCACACGTGTGGTTTTAGATAACCTAGTTCAGGACATACCATAACTCCGAATGGAAATTTACAGCACCCTGGTCCATTACAAAATTCAGTGTATTTCCTCTTAGAAGAGTTAAACAGATGTCTTCCACTGGAAAAGAGCCCCCTGAAAATTTAAAGAAAAGTAATTTTCTTGTCTCACAGAGACTCCAAACAAGACTTTTCAAGTTTTATCTCCTGAACGCTTTCAACATCATTCGCCTATGGTGACCTCCCTACATCACAGCATAGTCCTTCACATCAGTACAAACACATCCATCACTTTCCTCGGTAACATTCACATATGATACAGCAGAGGAAGGTACAACACAACGACAGCCAACATGACACTAGAGCCACAGAAGTGGCTGAAGTGAAAGGGAAAGAAATGCCATGTTTAAAAAAGCAACACGTGCAGAGACGACAAAGCAAAGCACTGGATCCTAACAATCCCACATGATGGAATTTACAGGCTAGAAGAAGTTCAAGAAGTCTGTGCAAAGCCATTAAATTCTATTCGCTTATAGCGGAAAACAGATTCTACAGTGTTTGAATACAAAACCTACAATCTCCCTGTGTACTTTAAAGAGAATTTATTTTTTTTTAAAAGGGACAAAAAACAAACAGCAAGTTCATTGTAGCTCAGCTCTAGAGGGAAGTGGCTTAGTTTACAACTGCTAAAAGCATCACAAAGCTTATCCTGTGGTTTAGGTTGATTTGTGGGTCAAAGGCTTATTGATAGCTTTGGCAGCAACATCCTTCTGATTGCTTACTATGGAAGACTTCAAGTGGCCTAATTAAATACAGTGATTTGCTTCTCTAAGAAAAACAAGCAGCTTCATTCTGTCAGCCTTCTGCAACTCATAAGCCACCCCTCGGTGGATAAATGCTTCTAATATTTCATGCTTTTTCAAGCAAGATAAGAAAGAACTATGTGTCTCTCAGGACACAAACAGAGTAAGACGTAACTTGTCCAAGGACCACCTGTCCTCACCGCGGCTGTCTTGCCATGTTGAGGTCCTAAATCCAAAGACTTGACAGAAAATTATCACCCGGTTTCCAAGCGGAAAACCCAAGCCACTGTCCACGTGCACCAACCCTCCCCTGAAAGGGATCCTTGTTCCATCACTGTTCTTGCCTGAGGAATGTAAACAGCTAATTGCATAGGTTCACTCACACTGCAAACACAAGGAGAGTAGGACAAACAAGGGAAAACAATTGTTGCATAAAAGCAAACAATTAGGAAGCAATTAAGACGGGGCATCACTGTGATGTCATAAACACAACTCTCACACTGAACAATGCCTTTCTTCCTATGTTGGGTTAGAGTTCGTTTCATTCCAAACTAATGCTTCTATACTGAGAAGGAAGCATCCAAGAACACTTAAAAGTGTCAGTCGCTCAGTTCTTCAATTACATATTCCCAAAACAAAGTATTAGCAACAAAAGTGGGGCTTTTTTCCAATACAATTCCAAGCTCAGATACCTTTCAGCCTGAATTACTCGTGCACAGCCCTGTTATTCCGAGGCAGACTCGTTCTTGCCGTAACAAAAGCCATGCACAGGGTGAAAACAGCTTCATAGCTAACTCCCATCTCCCTGATAAGGCAGCAGCACTCACACAGGGCTGGCTACAATTAATTTCTACTTCATCATACCCAAATTCAATCAGGTACTTTTTGAAAAAGTTTAGCTTACAAGCAGACATTTCATCGAACTCATCAAGGAAGAATCAAGTAATTGACAGAGGAACGGCAAGAACTCAACTACCTAAACAGGTAGTAAGGCACACGTAAGTTGGAGTTGGAAGAACAGGGTCGGTGACACAGCTAAGTAACTAAATTAGCAAAACACTATTCGCACCAAAAAGGAATTAATAGTTCTCTGCTGCTTTAGCTTCTTCAACCAGCTCATTAGAAGGATAAGAAGTGCCTCAGTAAGTTTAACCCTATCAGCAAGCTGCACCCTAACAAACTGGTTTGGGGTCTTTGGGGAAGATAAAGAAGGGAAGCAGAGCGACAGCTGATTGAGCACCACAGGCAGTACAAGCGACAACACAAACACCTCTGTGGAAGCTTTTCATGGCTTTTGGAAAACTTTCTGCTCCCTTTCTTAAAAGCAAACCCAGCTGCCAGTCAAGGGACAAATCTTTTGGCAGCAGGCATTTCAAAACAGGAATGAAACACAGACTTCACACTGGAAGTGAAGTGATGGACTTCAACAACATGAAACACAATTTTCAGGTAAGAGCATGTATTTTGACAGTCACTAATTCAATGAATGCTAGAATCACTTAGACTGGAAAAGCTCCTTAAGATCACTGAGCCCAAATATAAGACTAAGAAAAGCTAGAGGCAGCTACCAAAATAAAAAATACAAAAAAGAGAAAAAAAATTCTGCTTTCTGTGAAGTTCACTGTCAGAGCTGATTCCACAGAAACTCTACCTCTAAGGAATCCTTTTGCTTTCCTCAAAGCTACTGTAACCAAGACTTACAGAAAAAGAAAAAAAAAATCTTTAAAAAGTTGGCAATAACTTTGCAATTATTTCTGCAGTTTACTCATAGGCAAACTCAAGAGACTTTTGACTCTCAATGCTTCAAAAAAGAAACTAAAGTATCACTAATGCTACTGGTTAAACAACCGATTTTACAGCAAGGTAATAGAGTCATGTGTCAGGAGCCTCTACCCTGATCTCTGCTCTAGGAACACAGCCTGCACAGTAGGATTACATTCATGAAGCCAAATCTGAAGAAAAACAGTATACGAAAATACAGGGAGAAAGCCATCTGAATGTTCAGCAAGCATAAATTTCCCATTTCTAACAGTCTCCAAGTGCCTACACATTGATTTTCAATGACCAAAATTCCAGTTTAGAAGTGCCTAACAGTCTTCTGTGGGAGGCCTTGATAAAAAGGAGATAAATACCACATCTCCAGCTTCTATCAGAAGAAGGAGCACTCATGAAGCACTTGGTTGCTCTCTAGCTAGAGTAAGATCAAACACAGTGCCTACTTTAGAAATGGCTTTCATTTGTTAAGTAGTAGCATCAAGCCAAGCTAAGGAAGGGGAAACAACAAATATCCATGATGTTCAAGAGCAGGAGCAGACTGGGAAATTAGGAAGGCCACAATGCTTGTCAATCTGAAAACAACCACATCAGCTCTGACTTTGGTGCTACTCCGTAAGAGATGTAAGGAAAAAAAACAACATCCCATTGTACCTTCTGCACGTATATATATATATACACACACAAAGTGTGATTTTAACCAAATTTATGGAAAAATAACCCACACTGTCATGGTTGAAGCCCAGCCAGCAACAAGAACCACGCAGCCACTTGCTCACTTTGTCTCTTCCTCGCTCACTCTGTCCATTCCTCCTCCATTCTGTCCCTTCCTCCTCCCCCCTCTCCGCTCCCAGAGGGATGGGAAAGAGAGTCGAAAGAAGGTATATCCCACAGGTTGAGATAAGAACAGCCCAGTAACTAAGGCATAACACAAATCACTGCTGCTGCCACCAATAATAATAATGATAAGGGAAATAACAAGGGAAGAGAATACAACCGCTCA